>CM053026.1:382067963-382125165 GCA_028564925.1 Lithobates sylvaticus
ACTGAAAATGGTCATTAGATGGTAAAACACATGCCTAGAAGCTTCAAAAGTGCCATTTTCCATCATGGGGATGAATGGACGTTTTTTTGGGGTGCAACCCCTTCACCACAACCACTTTCGTAGTTCGTAAAGTGTTTGCACCCCCAAAAAAACGTTGCCATTCATCCACCATGATGGGAGCTAGTACATGTGGACACAATGTGTGCATGTTCCAAATTTCACACAGTTTTTAAGTTGCAAATGTGTTCAGAAGCTGGCACAAATGTGTGTTAATTACTTGGTGCGTTTTCAGATTTTTCCTAAAACATCAATGATGTTCTTCAATTTTTGTTGAACATCATTGATGTTTTGCTTTATGTAATCTAGATCTCTATTGCAGACCATTATCTCTCCGATGAGTACGTGGGCACTCTCTGTGGTAAAGTGCGATTTTTCTTCCACAACATCCACGTCACCTAAAAACCACAAACAAACAAAAATGGGGTGTTGGAAATGAGGCAGCCATACATGGATTAGCTTACCAGTAGCTGTGTTCTCCCACACTCACCTGTTGTGGTGACAATTTCTCCAAGTTCGATGATCTCTCCTTCCTCCTCCTCCTCCTCTGCTTCTGCTCTTTCCCCTTTTTTGGGAGGTGTTGGTTTGGGGGTTTCCTCAGACGGCCCAAGTTTTCGCTCCCCTATGAGAATGTACAAAAGGAAGATTTAGCAACACAATCTATTGAGGGCAGAAATAGGAAATGACAAACATTGCTTGAAAGTGACGGACACTATTTTAGTTTGGCCAGTTACAAATGCCAACTACATGAATGTAGTCACTTTGTAAAGGTGCTAAACTGACTAGCTTTTTGGTAGAAGTTTGTGTGATGGAGACACCCCTCTAGTATCCACTGGAGCACATGTGTGGAAAAGCCTAATAAAAAGGGGGTTTGGGTGTCCCAGCACTAGTGCTCTAGAGTCCAGATGGGTAAACAGCTACTGGGTGACCTCTCCTTTACATTGAATAAATTGGCTTTACATTCTTGATGACATTTCTAGTGAGAACAAACTTCCTTTCCCCCAAAAAAACACCAAACATCGTATTATAAGTGGCCGAACGATCGAGGTTGCGTACGATCGAATGGACACACACACACGACCATGACAGTGGCAGAAAGATCGAGGCTGAGTACGATCGAATGCACAGACGAACCTGAAAGTGGCCATTTTGGAATGTACAACTTTGTAAAAATCAAACCACAATGGAGCAGTATGCAAGCAAGAAATCAAACACAAAACACAACGACTTACTTTTTTGAAGAATTCGCTTGATCTTTCTGTACTGATCGGCCTCCCTCAGTTTCAGGTCTGACCAGCGTTTCCTCAGTTGCTCCTTGGATCGTTGTACCCCAAACTGATTGTACAGCCTCCTCACAACTTTAGACATGATCTTGGCCTTGCGGACATTGGGGTTGAGGTAAGGGCCATACTTCCCATCATAGTCGCTCCTCTTTAATATGTCCACCATCTCCAACATTTCTCCAAATGACATATTGGAGGCCTTGAATTTCAGGCTCCGGATCGGGACGTTTCTGCCTCCGGACTTTCCTCGTCCTCCTCCTCGTTGGTGGGATATTTGGGGCGCACCTGCTGTGTCCACGCCATGTGCTCTCCCCACTGCGCCGTAAAGAGAAGGGTGGGGAATAGACGAGAAAGATCGTCAGGGGCGGGCGGAGTTTGACGCATGCGCACTGTATATAAAACGTCACACGCCTGTGTCGTAGCCACGATCTGGGAGACGAGGGGAGAGAAAACTCACACGAGACGATCGCTACAAACGAAGGTACAATTTGACGTTGGTACATAACTAGCCTAGACTGATTTGAACTTGAGGCTTCTTTATGGAGAAGATTAGGAGAGTTTAGCCTGACATAATTGAGAGGGTTTTGTGTGGTGTTGTGTCTTGCAGAGATTATGCAGGGATTCAACGACATGAGTTTTCTCCCCCTCTTCATTGCCAAATTCAGGGAATTTCCCGTTTTATGGCAGGGTAAACACCCACATTACACCAACAAACCAAAGAGGCACGCAGCCCTGGAGGAACTTGTGGAATTTGTCAAGCCAAGGTTCCCCACGGCAACTGTTGATGATCTAAGAAAGAAAATTGGCAGCCTGAGGAGTGCGTATATCAGGGAGCGGAAGAAGGTCGTGAAGTCTGAGGAAACTGCAACTTCAGCAGATGAGGTCTATGTGCCCAAGCTCTGGTACTATCAGAGTCTCCATTTTCTGAAAGACCAGACTGATGTCACGGAGCCAACCTCGACTCCTCCTTCCACGCTTCCTTGCGCGCAGCCCACCCCTGTTGAGGCTTCCGAGGAGCAACCTGGGCCTTCCAGTATGGAAGAGGTGGAGGAGCCCAGCTTGTTCCAGGTATAGTAGTTTTGTTACCATTTCTGGGAATAATGAATGATGTTCACTTAATTCAGGATCCCCAATTGCTTAGTTCCTAACGTGTTTGACATATCAACTGACAGTAGTGTTGGAGACATTTGGGGCCAGAATCTAAACTGCAGGGCTGAGAATTGTATGGTTTTCTATTTGTAAACATTTTGCAACAGTCACAAGATGAGAATTGTGTGTGTTTGATGAACAAATAACTGAAACTATGTCCCTTTTTCATACACAGGAAGACCTCAGCCAGGAGGTGGCTGTGGAAGGTGGCAGTCAGGAGGAGGCAGGGGTTAGTGGCAGCCACCAGCTGGGTAGTGGCAGCCAAGAGGGGGCTAGGCCGCGGAGCCTGACTGACACCCAAACCCCTCCCCTCCGCCTTCCGTACAAAAGGGCGAGAAGGGGGGGTTATGCGGCACAGTCAGCGCTCCGCATGATCAGAGAGGCTTCAGACTCCCTACATGCCACACCCGCCGACGAGGAGACCTTTGGCTCGGTGGTTGTCACAAAAAATGATGGGTATGGAGGTGAGGCAACGCAACATGTGTGAGGGGCTCATCCTCCATGTCCTAAATAAGGGTAGGGCTGGGGAGATGACCCCAGTCACACATGTTTGCCATAGCTACCATGCTCCGCCTCCTCCCTCCTCCTCCTCCTCCTTCTGCCACCCCACCAGCACGACAGCCACAGCGTGCAAGGAAGCGTGGAAGGAAGACCTGAGAGTGACGACCTGCAATCAGTCTGGTCTGAGAGAAGATGGAGCCTCTTGTAGTACCAGAGCCTGGGGACCTAGATGGCATCTGCTGCAGTTCCGGATACTTTGGACTTCACGACCAGATTACACTCCCCTTAATATACGTACTCCTCAGGCCCCCAATTTTCTACGCTTGAACAATGATGGTTGCCGTGGGGGGCCAAGACTTTGCAAATTCACCATGGCTGCATTCCTCTTTGGTTTGTTGGTGTGACCTAAATAAAGGTTTTTTTGATTTGAAATAATCATTGACTATTGTGTTTTACTTTTCTACAATGACAGTTTTTCTTTGACTAGGCAGGTACATTTCACTAATCCTAAAGTAGAATTAACAAGGGGCACCAACAACAAACAACCTCCTAGTAAATGTAAGCAAGAAATACAAATGTTAATAATGTGTTTTTGGTAATTTGAGACACACAACCCCCCAAAAAAAAAAAAAAAAAAAAAAAAAACATTCCAATATGTATTCCCCAAAAAAAAAAAAAAAAAAAATCATGGTAAAAAAATAACAAAGATTCTTTTCCGTTCACAGTCAAAATAAACATGTAGTGTATAAATGCTGCAAAGTAATAAAGAAGTAAGTTTGTGAGAAGTGCGGGTGAATAGGAGCAGCTAAAACATGTCATTCTTGTTGCATTGTATAAAGAAAAAGAGAATGCGCTGCATTAAAGACATTTTAACATTGCAGCGTGACGAATGTGCTGTGTCGATTAGGAAAGGTAGTTTTACCTGACCGAGCGCTTCCGTCACAGAATTTCTTCTGAGCATGCGTAGCACTTTGTCCGTCGGACAAGCGTACACACGCTCGGATTTGGTGTGATCGGACCGTGTTGACGGCAAATCTTTCCAGCAGGAGATAAGACTTTGTCCGTCGGACAAACCGACGAACACTGTCCGATGGTGCATACACACGGTCTGATTTTTCAACAACCTTGTCCGATCGGACAAAATCCATGAAAAAGTCCGACCGTGTGTATGGGGCTTTACAGTGATGACCATCTCATCCTCCCTGTATGAATATTCATTCTTTTCCATTTTTTGTTTATGAATGGTTGATTTTGACATACTTACCTCTTTTTATAGATGTATCATGCATCTGCCCCTGATGATTGGATAAATCCCATGAAACACGTCGGGCCCAACCTAGATGCAATGCATACATTCTCCTATGGCCTTTGGATTCAGGCAATGCCGTGGATTATAACTGTTATATTATGATTTTTTTATTATTGAGGACAATATTATTGTATATTGTATATTCTATTCATGTTTTTAACATGTAAATGTTTTGGATACATAATTTGTTATATTATGTGCCATTATTGCATGTATTGTCTGCCATGTACCTACTCAATCATGTCAAACAAATAAATACTTGTTTATGTTTCACTTTGACTCCTTCGATTAGCCACAATATAGACACCTCATTTAAAGTCCCGACCCTCTTTCTCTATGCTATAGTATGCCTGTAAAGTGGCTTTTTTTTCCCGTGTTTAGAACAATCCATGCACAAAATTACATTTCTAAAGGAAAAAATGAATTTAAAAGTACTCGCGACTATAATGAATTGTCGGTCCCGGCAATACAGATAAAATAAGTCATTGAAAAAAGTGGCATGGGATCCTTCCAGTCCATTACCAGGCCCTTCGGGTCTGGTATGAATAGGGAACCCTGAACCTAAATTAAAAAACAAAAATTTGCGTGGGGGTCCCCCAAATTCCATACCAGGCCCATGTTGATGAAGACAAGTGTGGGGGTCTGCGGGTGTGGGGTTATCGGAATCTGGAAGCCCCCATTAACAAAGGGACCCCAAGATGCCGGCCTCCCCCCTGTGTGAAATGGTAACAGGGTACAAATGTACCCCTACAATTTCACAAAAAAAGTGTAAAAATGGTACAAATGACAAGAGACAGCTTGGAACAAGTCCTTTATTAAAAAATAAAAAAAAATAAAATGTCCCACAAAGTCCATTAATCTTCTTCTCTCGCTCCGCCGATGGACCAAAAAAAAAAAAAAAACCCACGACCGACCCACCTCTATAGGCGTAACTGGGTGGCCCGCCCCCTCTGACACCCGGGGAAAGCCATAGGGAAGTCCCTGTGCATCAGAGGGGGGAGGGCTCACCCGGGAACATCACCGTGTGGCCCTGCCCTCAGTTGTAAAAGAACTGTCACCTGCGAGGATGCATCATACGGCGGGTGCCTCCGATGGAGACGGCTTGGTTGCAGCTTTTTTTTTCTTTTTCTGTCAATCGGCAGAGCGAAAGAAGAAGATTAATGGACTTTGTGGGACATTTTTATTTTTTAATAAAGGACTTGTCCCAAGACGTGTCTTGTCATTTGTACCATTTTGACACTTTTTTTGTGAAATGGTGGGGCGCCCAGATTCTGATAAGCCCCCCACCCGCAGACCCCCACAACCACCGGGCAAGGGTTGTGGGGATGAGGCCCTTCTCCCCATCAACATGGGGACAAGGTGCTTTGGGGGATACCCCAAAGCACCCTCCCCTTGTTGAAGGTATATGGCCTGGTACAGTTCAGGAAGGGGGGCACTCTCTCATCCCCCCCTCTTTTCCTGCAGCCTGCCAGGTTACGTGGTTGGATAAGGGTCTGGTATGGATTTTTTAGGGGGACCCCACGTCATTTTCTTTTTTAATTTTGGCACAGGGTTCCCCTTAATATCCATACCAGACCTGAAGGGCCTGGTATGGAATTTGGGGGGACTCCCACGCAATTTTTTTTATTGTAGTTCGGGGTTCCCCTTAATATTCATACCAGACCCAAAGGGCCTGTTAATAGACTGGGGGATACTATGCCATTTTTTTCAATGACTTCTTTTATCTTTATTGCCGGGGCCGACAATTTATTATAGCTTTTAAATTACTTTTTTTTACTTTAGAAATGTTATTTTGTGCATGGACTGTTCTAAACATGGGAAAAAAGCGCCACTTTACAGGCATACTATAGACACCCCCAGGTAAAAAATATAAAGAAATATTTCACTTTTATTCTTTCACTTTAATCATTAAAATCACTGCTCCCGAAAAAACTGCAGTTTTTAAAAACTTTTTTTGCATTGATACATGTCCCCTGGGGCAGGACCCAGGTCCCCAAACACTTTTTATGACAATAACTTGTATATAAGCCTTTAAAATGAGCACTTTTGATTATTCATGTTCATGTCCCATAGACTTTAATGGTGTTTGTTTTTTGACCTGTTCGCATGTTTTGCTGCGAACCGAACCGGGGGGTGTTCAGCTCATCCCTAATGTTCAACATTATTTTGGGTGTTTTTCACCTAACACACTATATAGCAAATGCTTGAAGCCAATACCTCGCCAGTGGCCTTCTCCTGTCATCCTCAAATTTTTCATCTGATTTTTTGTCTGCTCTGTTGACATATTCCTTTGCAGATGGATGTAAGGACAAAATGTCTACAAATTGACCCTTCCAAATTTTTTCTTTGGTCTGAGGAGAAAGATGATAGCCTATCGGCGAGATTGTGTATGGCAACGTTTCTTAAAAACATGCCTCAGGGACAGATGAGCTAGACACATTTATCTCAGCTGGTAACAAAATTTAACGATTAACATTAACTGTTGCTGAAGGAAGACTATTGCTATTGCCTATATTGCTTATACTGACAGTATTTCTTCCCTCATTGAGACCAGACACTTCCATAATTACTGCTGTCATTTACTGGTGTATTAATACTGTCAGCCAATCTATTAATAGATTCCATAATGTTGTTAAGTGTATTTGCTAACTCATCTATACCACTGATGGCGCTGGAGCATTGGGTAGAGCTGAAGTAGCATTATGCTGCTCTCTGTTGCCTCCAGTGGCCAGCAGGGGGATGTCTGTATTACTTGCACTGCCTGTAGCTTCATGCTGTGTTAGTGATGCACTGGGCACGGCTTGCCTCTTCAAACCTCCTACCTCAGACACTGCCTCTGTCCTACTTGATGCCGCTCCTCCCGCCTACCCGCCATTGCCTCTGGGCGGCGCTGGGGAACAAACCCTCCTCTTCTTCTTTTCCCTCAGGCTGACTCCCTGCCCCATATTAGTAACTGTCTCCTCCTGCCATGCCATGTTACCTTCTTCTCTCTCTGGGGTAACGGGCAGCTGAGACAGCGGGCTGTGCTGGCATGTCTGTCGGTGTTACAGGCTTCTTACAGCTGGTCTGCCTCTGCCTCCCTGAGGAATACTGGGCACATCCACGGCTCTCTGCACCAGCTGTTCCCTTTCTTCTCCCCTCCACTCTTTATCCTCTTCAGCCATGGGGAGGCACCTCCTAAGCCAGTCTTCCCCGCCGCTGTTCCCTGCTCGTTTCAGCACTTGCCTCATTAGGGATTTCATAGTCAGGTCAGCTGCAACATTAAAAGTATTATAGCCCATCTGAGGAGCTTGTTGCACCGACGCTGACAAGCTGAACACTGGCGGGAATACTCCTGTGAGAGGGTCCTATATAAGCCCCTTTTCCAGAACATTCCCAGGGGTCACATGACATTCTGGGAAATTCCCAAATGTCATGTGACCTTGTTTCCCACCCCTATCCGATTTGAAATTTTCTTAAAGGGACAGTAAAATCGACATAAACCTATACTTTTATTTTTTTTATTAAGAGGAGGGGTGACTGCATACCTATGCAACATGTGCGAGAGGCCTATAAGAGTTTTGGACTAGGACTAGGATGGTTCCAATATGATGAAGCATTTAGACAAAAGCTATCTGGGTTGTGGCTTAACTTGATAGTGCCACAGAAAACGTGTTACACCAGGTAGCAGCCACAATCTACAGTGTCCCCCTATAAAAGAGCATACTGCTTTGCATACAATGATAACTAGTGTAAATGGGGGGTTCTTGCAAGTACAAGCACGAATGCTCACAATGTTCAGGACCCCACCCTTTACTCAGGTGTTTCAAAAGGAATTCCAATTTTCAAGGCTCCCAGAGAGATAATTATACAAAAGGCACACATACAAACTATCAAGCATGCAGCAATGGTTGTAAATATATCGAGACCAGGAGACAGCCAAGTTTTTAATTGAAGGTTTCTCCAACGGTTTCCTTTTGCCAGTATTTCAGGGTGAAGGTTGTGAACTGGTTAAAAAATTAAAGTCAGTTTCTACTTATGCTCATATAGTTAAAGACAAGTTAATTAAAGAAATCAAAGAGGATAGAATAGCAGGTCCATTTAGCTCCCCCCCTTTTGCACATTTTGGGATATCTCCATTAGGCATCATACCCAAGAAGGAGCCAAATTCCTTTCGCCTAATACACCACTTATCATTCACTAAGAGTACCTCCTTAAATGATGAAATAGATGCTAGCATGTCATCAGTATCTTATTGCACGTTTGAGGATGCTATTCAGCAGATCAGGAGATTTGGTAAAGGTGTGCTGCTCGCTAAAGCGGACATAAAGGCTGCTTTTAGGCTAATACCTATTGACCCGTTGGCATTCAACTCTGGTATGTATTTTGAAGGCAACTATTATTTTGATATGTGCCTCCCTATGGGATGTTCCATATCCTGTGCCTATTTTGAGAAATTTGCATCCTTTCTTCAATGGGTAGTTGCTTTCAAAGTTGGTTATCAAGGTATATTACACTACATTGATGACTTCTTATTCATTGACCCGGCGCAGTTACCTATTTGTTTTTTATGCTACAGCTGTTTAGTGTATCCCATTAGCTAGCAAAAAAACTGTGTTGCCATCCTCATCCATAGAATACTTAGGTATCAAGATAGACACCGAGAAGATTGAATTTTAGTTAACGGAGTCAAAAATTAACAAAAGTAAAGCCTTGATTTCTGTGTTTGTTAGGCATAAAAAAGTTTTATTAAAAGAATTCCAGTCACTATTAGGACTATTGGTCTTTGCAACAAGAATCATGCCAGTTGGCAGGATATTCTTGGGTCACTTGTATTTAGCTAAGTCAGACATGAAATCTCTGTTTTTGTACATCAGATTGACAGCCAAGGCAGACCTGTTAATTTGGTTTAAATTCTTTGATATATATAATGGTTGATCATTTTTTCAGGATCAATTTGTGTCCTCATCTGACCTTGAATTATATACAGATGCTGTGGGTTCATGTGGTTTCTTGGCTATTTGAAAGATTCACTGGTGCTGTGGTAAGTGGCCAGATGGGTGGGAAAAAATTAAAGCCCACAAAAGTATAATAGTGTTAGAACTATTCCCTTTAGTAGTAACTCTAGAAACTTGGGGAGAGTAACTTGCCAATAAAAGAATCCTGATTAATTCAGATAATAAAGGAGTCATATATGCCAGTGAATTGCTTGTCAGCTAAATCAATACAAGTGGTCAAATTTCTTAGATACTTAGTGTTTCTTTGTCTTAAATTTAATATTTGGCTAAAAGCCAGATATGAGAAAATAGATTAAAGTCAAACATGTAATGTGCTCAAGTGTTTGAAATTATAATCCAGTGGCGCTATAAAATAAACAAAAAAAAGGAAAATAATAATAACAAAAAATGTGTGAATCAAATGATGAACATAGTAAACATGATAAACATGATAAGACTATTCCAATACATAACACCACGTGAAATAATGTTAAAGTGAATACGCATAAAAGTCCATTGATAGCTGTGTTTTGAAAAATAAATTGATCTTCAAAGGAAATAAGTCCACCACATTAAATCCAAAGAAATCTTTTCTATCTTCCACCACACCGACGTGTCTTGTGATCCCACTCCCAATGAGACCGCACTCACCAGATGGTGTTGCCTCCCACCCTCGTGGTTGGCAAACGATCAATTTAACCACACCTGGGTTACTGCAACGATCAATTCCAACTCAACTCACCATGACCCCTTTACCTAAAAAGACAGGTCTGGTGCAGCTTTGGCAGATTGAGGAACTGCCGCCTTTGATGGGAAATTGCTGTTTTGCTTATACCAGGAAATGATGGTTCCATCCACAGAAGCTTCAGGGGCATATAGAGACATTTAGCTAGAAGTGCAACCGAGAACAGAAGCTTACACAGGTGTACAGCCAGCAGAGCAGCAGAGATTGGCATCAGGAGTCATATATGCCAGTGAATTGCTTGTCAGCTAAATCAATACAAGTGGTCAAATTTCTTAGATACTTAGTGTTTCTTTGTCTTAAATTTAATATTTGGCTAAAAGCCAGATATGCTCCAGGGAAAGTGAATCAAATTGTGGACGCCTTGTCTCGATTTCAGGTATGCAGATTCCATCAACTTCTGCCCAATGCGGACAAGGAAGGTCACACATGTCCAGAACATCTGTGGAGCCTAATTTAGAAGTTCTTGCAAATTCTATAAGACATTCTGTTGCAGACAGTACATAGGCTGAATATTCAGCTGCATGGCACAGGTGGATGACCTTTGCTAGGGAACTTGCTATACAATTTGATTCTCCTTCTGAAACGGATATTTAGATGTTTCTATGTAGTTTAATGCAGTCAGAATTCTCTCATAATCACATTGCCAAGATCCTGGCGGGGGTATCATTTTTCTTTAAGTTAAAAAAACTTACCTCCATGTACAGCATTCTTTTCTATTCAGCAGGCTCTTAAAGGATATAAGAGTCATTATTTTTGAGACAATAGGAGACCTCTTTCAATTAAGTTACTAAAAAAGTTGTGTTCAACTACTCATTTGGTGTGTTCTTCAGTTTTTGAGGCTGTGCTATTTAACGCTGCGTTTGTTTTAGCACCCTCAGAATATCCAAACTATTACCAAAAAACACTAAGGTACCATATTTTTTGCACCATAAGACCCACTCCCCCCCCCCAAAAAATAATGGGGGAAAATGTCCCTGCGTCTTATGGAGCGAATACTGACCAGGCACCGCCCCCCCCCTCCCATCGCCGCCGCCGCATTAGAATATCAGCGCTCTGCTTCTCTGTGGAGGAGAGAGGACAGGATGTGAGGTGGATCCTTGCAGGGGCATACCAAGTAGGAGTGGGGGGAGACGGTCTGCCCGGGTGCCAAAACATGGGGGGGTGTCAGTGGCGTTGCTATGGTGGTGCGCTCCGCACCCAGGTCAGTTGACACAGGCCAGATGTGACACCATCCCGTGGCGGCAAGAGCCATGTCTGTTTTTTTTTCAGTCGGACCACCCGCAGCGCCGTGGTCTGGCCCAGTCTTACTTCCTGTTCGTTCCAGCGGCAGCTGCAGCTGCAAACTATGTCCCCAGTCCTCCTTCCTAGCTGCTGCCCGGGGGTATCTGAGGCTAAGAGCCAGCCAGCCAGAGGGGGGTTGTGGATTGTAATGGCAGTGTCCTCAACTGCCTGAGGTCAGCTGGTGATAAGGGGGTGGGAGGTGTGGGAGATGTGGGCTGGCATGGTATCCACTGCCCAGTCCCCTAAGCTGTTGTGATAGAAAAGGCTGAAGGGGTATTTGTGTCTGCCCTGTCACCCTGAGCTGATCTGGGAAGGGGGGAGGTTGCTGTGTCCACCACCACCACCCAGGTATAGTGTAGCTGAGCTGATTTGATAGGGGGTGGTATTATTGTGTCTCCACCACCCACCTATAGTAGTAGTATTTATATTAAATATTTTAGGACACCATTTGGTTCAGAATATTTTTTTTCCTGTTTTCCTCCTCTAAAACCTAGGTGCGTCTTATGGTCAGGTGCGTCTTATGGTGTGAAAAATACAGTAGTTTTGGGTTTACTGAAACATCATGTGATCATCTGAGACAGGGATACGATTGTTATTCCCTGTGTCAAAAACAGATAGGATAGGTAAGGGTAGTTGGATCTCTCTATGCCACTGTCAAGATGTGGATTTATGTCCAGTTAGATCAGTGAACAGATATATAGCAGTTAGGCCATTTGGGGAAGGAATCTTTCTGATGCACTCAGATGGGTCCCCTCTCACCAGGTATCAGTTCAATTTCATGTTAAAAGAATACATGAAGAAGCTGGATTTACAACAATTTAAGTTTATCTCTCACTCTTTCAGAATCTGTGCGGCTACGGAGGCTGCTAAGATGGGATTGGATGATGCAATAATCAAACAGTTGAGTAGACGGGAATTGCAACATTTTCAAATTCATGTCAGACCTGATCTCTCTCTCTAATTCTAGGCACGAGAAGATATGTTTGAATCCTGGGCCACTTCTTTGTATACTGTGCTAATAAAAGAGCCATGAAGCGCTGCTATACGTCCAATTTTTCTCTGGATTCTGAAAATTTCAGATATACTGGAAAGGAATTAGAGGTCTTCAATGGTCTAATTTGTGTTTTTATCTCTCCAGGTTGTTTGAGGTATGGCCAGCCCCTGATGTATTAATTGTTCACCTAGGAGGAAACTATGTTGGAAAAATGAGAACACTGATGTTATGTTTCTGATAAAATGTGACCTCCATAGATTCACATTAGCATCTGCGAATACCAGAATAATATTTTCAGAGATAATTCCTCGGCTCATATGGTTGCAGGACGCTCATTTAAATTTTAAAATTTAAACTCATTTGAATGGGGGCGTGTGCTCTGACTATGCCGGAGTGAGCGGCGTCTCACAGTGGCTGCACATCCATAGCAGGAGATCGGGAGAACGAGCCGGTGAACACCGAAGGAACACCTTAATACCCTACGAAACTAACCCCCGGGAGTAAGCGACGACAGTGCCATAGCGCCATAAACACTGCGGGCGCACAGCGGGCGTCCTTTCCTTTCCAGGCGGAAGAGCGGGGGGAGCTGAGCGTGGAGCGGACGGACGGAGCGAAGCCGAGCGCCGACCACTGATACACTGCTGCTGCAATTAGTAGAAGAGAGTCGGAGAAGTGAGAGTCGGCATCCCCTTCAGCTACCAGCGTCCTGCACGGGGTACATGGATGCAGCTGCGCTTCCCTGTGGAAAAAAGCTGCCAACACAACAATGTGACCAATTGTGAAAAAGAATAAAAAGTGAAAAGTGTGGCGCTGTGAAACTTGTATCTGATCGGTAGCTGCAAGGAAGAATCCAATCTCCGTTACACTGCTATCATCCAGATTTTAGTGGCTGATCACCATATAAAAAAAATGGTGAAAAGAAAGTGAGTATAAACAATCCACGTCAGAACTGTTTATAAATCAAAAAAAAATAAAAAAAATAAAAATCACAAGTCTATGTGAATCATATATGTGAATTAATTATAGTACCAAAGCAAGGAAGTGCTGCAATAATATATAGTGAAACACTGAGATGACGTGATATTCTAAAAATAAAAAAAATCATACAGTGTATTGCAATTGCTTTTTTACACCTATAACCATAACTTCAATTTGGATAAACAAAATGCAATCATGATCCAAAAAAATATATATCATTTCATAAAAGTATTGGACTTAATAATGACATATATGAGGAAATAACCTCCCACGAGTGCTATAGTGACAAGTGTTGAAATTAATTTAAATATCTGGATTCAAGTGTCCCAAATGATGTATTTCATATGTGATGATATACACGTATTCTTATGATACTAAAAATGTTCATCAACGTATCATCCTCATATACTTTGGACGGCGTCAAAGAACTGTAAGATGCAGAAATGAGATCGGGTACGCTTACCGTCAAAGATGGACCCACTGACCATTTGGTGAGGGGTCAAAACGAGCTTGAGTATGCCGATGGATGGCACTGGCAAGATGATAGGCCGGGATCTCAGGCCGGGATCAGGAGCTTGGGAAGGCAAGACTGGGCAGACACCACAGTCTGTACTCACCGAATCACCGGTCGCAATATAGGAACTGCACTTTAAAGGACTGCACAGGAACACGGTTGTTACCCACGGGACCCCTCAATGGGTCAAGACCATGAAAAAAAGAGATAGAGAGGGCCTCCTCATAGTGTAAATCAATCCAGTGACGGAATAGATTTATTTAAAAATTCTTGTTTGTCAGGATAAAACAATCAAAGTAAAAACAAAGACAAATCAAGAAATAAAAAAGTAAACGCAGTGGTGATGGGTATAGCGTATCCGCCCTACGCGTTTCGTCTTACAAGACTTCTACAGGGGCATAGGCTAATGCACCCCCTCTGCGTTATATATATACCACTGTAAACAGATTAGCACCTGGACTAGTTAGGGGCAGTCACACTTCCGGTTGTGCCCTCCCATCTCCCCCGAAAGGTCTGATTGGTTACAAAACAACCAATCATAGAGTCTACTCACCAAAGAGGGAAGGTCCATTGTGGACATACCAGGGTGTATTGGGCCATCCAAGTGCCAATAGAGATAATATGGAAGCCATTGGTTGATAAGTGCCATAGACAAGCCCAGTCCTTATTAACATGTGTATAGGAGGGATATTTGTTTGGGCGCGAAAACGTATATAGGTTTGGGCGCCAACAGAATGTCGATCCTGTATGGAGAGGAAAAGTCACGTGGCCGCAAACTTCCGGCTCGCAGTTAGCAGGGAAATGTTTGTCCACGACCAAACACCGCACATAGTGCACCGCGCACGCGCGACCCGCGGTCACGAGTAAGGACGTAACCACGTCACCCAGCAGCCAATTACCAGTCCTAACGCAGACCGTGACGCAGCCCGTGCACGTCCGCGAGTGGCGTGCACTACAACTGTGCCTGCGTCAGCCGGAACGTGAATCACGTGTCAGCCCCACATGACGGGAATGAGTAAACATTGAGATCACATGACAAAACTACATGGGAGTGGATGGGACATTATATCATCATCCGCGGACAATAATATATCTAATAAAAAACAAAAAAGACAGAAAAAAAGAAAAAAATATAATATAAAAGCGGGCTTATAATGACTTCTTGGTGGGTGCATGTAAATATGTTTTAGGAAACCGGAGTCTGACTATCCCAAGTCACTAGACCTAAAACGTACACATATCACTGTCATATAAAGAGGACAATAATGTACATATGCAATCATGTTATCCAAGAAAATAATATACATTACTTCAGCACATTATTAATTGGTCCAATTTTTTAAACAGAAAAATTAATTGAATAAACCAAAACTCAAAACAATTTCAATATTACAAAAAGAATATATATATATGTATATTAACACAATAATATTCATTTGTATTACTATGAATCGCATTTAGTTAGTACTAAGTTGGCTAATGTTATCTCATATGCCAACTACCATATATAACTGAGTCTCAAATCGTATGTGCCAACTACCATATATAACTGAGTCTCAAATCGCATATATGGAACATGAAGTGCTCATAGTGATATCGATATAAGAAAAAGCAATATCAAGAATAAAAAAATTAATTAAAAATTAAAAATAAAAATAAAGTAAAAATAAAATACAGGTGTATCAGGAACGATTAATAAACGAATTAATGTCCCACTCTACATTCATCCCGTGTGGGTAATAACATTTAATTTGGTGTATCCAAAATGTTTCGAGTTTAGATACACCCCTAATCTTGGATTCACCTCTCCAGTGGGCTGTAAATTTATCTATAATCTGGAATTTTGAACCTGCTGGGTTTCTATTATGACATGCCAAATAGTGTTTCGGAACACTGTGATTGGTGCGTCCTGCCCTTATCGCAGCGAGATGTTCGTTTACTCTGATGGCAAAAGTCCTAATAGTGCGTCCGATGTATTGCTTCCCGCACGGACAGGTGATAAGGTAGACTATGTATTTAGTGTGGCAAGTTGTAAAGCAGTTCATTTCATAGGTTTTGCTTGTCACACTAGACGTGAAAGAGTCGCATTTCTTGCGACATGTGTTATTTAGACACACGTTACATTTGCGGCATGGGTAAAACCCTTTCATATTATGAAAAAACGTAGGTGGACAGGGAGGATCAATGGTATTGGGAGCAATCTTTCCTCTGAGAGACATGGCGCCTCTGTATATCACACCTGCTCTTTCGGGTAATAGAGGTCCCAATACTTGATCATTTTTGAGAATCTTCCAGTGTTTGACCATAATTTCTTTAATTTGTCTATGTTGGACTGAAAAATTAGTCATAAAAGACCATTTATGTTTATTATCTTTATTTTTTGGGGGATTCTCCACTAATAGAGTCTCACGATCAATAATGGATACTTTTTGTATTTCATCATCGATTTGGGCTGCCATATAACCTTTATCCAGAAATCTCTGTTTGAGAATATCAGCCTGGTGGAAATAATCAGGAAGAAATGAACAATTTCGCCTGATGCGCATAAGTTGACTTCGAGGTACTGATTTCAACCATGAGGCGTGATGGCAGCTATCGACCGGAATGTAACCATTCCGGTCTGTGGTTTTGAAAAACGTTTTGGTGGAAATACGACCCTCACTGGCACTGATTTCTAAATCTAAAAAGTGAATAGTAGAGGTGCTAGCTTCATAGGAAAGTTCGATGCCAATGTCATTGTTATTTAACATAGACATAAAATCATCAAGTGAATCCCTGGAGCCTTTCCATAGGAGGAGGATGTCGTCGATGTATCTGGACCAAAACACAAGCTGTGGAGGGTCCAGAACATGGACGACATCCTCCTCCCATTTCCCCATGAAAATATTGGCAAGGCTGGGGGCGAACTTGGCGCCCATAGCAACTCCCTTGGTTTGTAAAAAGTAGTTACCATCGTACCAAAAGTAATTGTGTTTGGTTGCGTAATGTAATAAGTCCATTATAAATCTCTTTTGGGTAAGAGAAATGGATTTATTACGACCAAGAAAAATATCAACCGCTTTAAGACCTAAATCGTGGGGGATACATGTATATAAAGAAGTAACATCAGCCGTGACCATCAAAAGGTCATTACTATATGTAACTTTTTGCAGTTTTGAGATGGTATCTCTAGTGTCCTTCAGGTATGAGGGTAGAGTCTTAACTAGTGGCTGTAGGAAAAAATCGATATATTTTCCGATCCTCGAAGTAATGGAATCTATACCACTCACGATTGGTCTGCCCGGGGGGTTGTTAATATTTTTATGTACTTTAGGTAAATAGTACATGATGGGTATTCTTGGCGCAACAGGTACGAGGTAACTTCTTTCTTTTTTATCCAAAATCCCCAATTGTGCCCCAGTGTCTACGAGGTCAATAAGGGTTTTTTTGTAATCAGATGTGGGGTTTTTTGCTAGAGGGGAGTATGTGTCAGAGTCGCTCAGAATTCTCGTCATTTCGGTATGATAAGCAATTCTGTCAAGTACGACAATCCCTCCCCCCTTATCCGCCGGGCGGATAACCAAGTCCTTGCGTTCACATAAGGATTTTAATCCTATTTTAATGTCCAAATTATTATGTATTTTTTTACTTGGAAGATTCTCTAGGTCATTTAACACCAAGTCTCTGAAGACCTTAATTGAAGGTGCAACAGAGCACGGTGGGTTAAAGAGTGAAGGGTTTGCTAGACCCGAATGTACAGTGTTCGAAGGGAAATGTGGAACGGGATTATTCCTAGGGTTAGAGAGTATATAGCGTTGTATATTCAATTTTCGTACGTATTTTTGTACATCAATAAAAGTCTGAAACTTATTGAGTTTTTTTGGAGGAACAAACTTTAGGCCTTTGGCAAGGACTGATTGTTCGGCTTCTGACAGTGCTACGTTACTTAAATTGAATATTCCGCTATTGGTTAAACTCGTTTTCTTTTCCCTGGAGCGCCGCCCCCCTCTGCACCCCCGCTTTGTTCTTGTTTTCTGTTGTGACTTTCCAACTCTCTGGGAAAACCCTGCGAATTAGCGGGTCTGGGTAAATTTTGATTATAATTATATGGTGACCTATTGAATTGGCCATACTCCCTATCATTATAAGAATAATGTGAGTTGTAGTCCTCCCTAGGTGCCTGTCCTCTAAGAGGAGAGAACCTATTGCGAGTGTATACAGGGGTCCTCAAATTTGGTGGATTATGATAATCATTGTAATATGAATTATCCCGCCTTGGTGAATAGTCGTGGCTTGGATAATCATAGTGGGGTCCTGGATCTTTTTTGCCCCTTCCTCTACCTTTGTTTCCTCGCCCTCTGTTATTTCCATTATGTGGTGGGCCATGTCGGGGTGTTGTCATGTAGGTAGTATTGGATTGGGACTGTCTATTCTCGTAGCCATTCCGTTCTCCCTTATTTTGCGAAGTCTCTTTCAAAAGAGAAGTCTCCTTCAAAAGAGAAATTCTAGGTTCAGATTGATTGGAAACCTCCATGTGTGACTCATCAATGCTAGGAGTGGTCGACGCCTGGTCTTTGGTCTGCCAGTTGAAAACCAAACCATTCTTATAATCAGTATTGTCCCGCATATACTTTTTCTGTTTCTTTACTTTCTGTTCTCTCTCTTCCTTTTCGAGCTGATTTTTAAGATTAGTAGACAAAGTGGTGTATTCTATAGTGGTTTTATGTGGGAGGAGTTTATCTCTTATCTCTTTAATTTCTTTATCAATGATGGTTCTCCTTAAACGTTTTTTGTCTATGAGAAATCCGAGTAGGGAAATACCAGCATCATTAAAATAATTGAACCATACGTCAAATTCCATATCACCCTTTTGGGGGTGTATATTCCATCTTAGTCCTCGAGGGACCATGCGTTCTTTGACGTACTGTTCTAAAAATGCTATATCCCATTCCAGATGAATCTCAGAGACCATTAAGTTTTTAAGTCTTAAAAATGCACCGGCCAACTCTGAATCGGCGGTAGTGGGGGTAAAAACCCCATCTGTATTAAATGAACGGTTCGTTCTATAATCGAAGACGTCCATTTTATGGTAATGATATACAGATTTAAAAAGAAAATCTATTGGAATGCTCTAGCAAATAGTTAAGGGGTATAGCAATACCTCTTGCAAGAATAGTAATACCAAAATTAACAGTGTGAGTGATAATATTATATTAAACAATTGGGGAGGCTGCAGCTGAAATGTCAAACAAGGCAGAAATATATATATGGATGCAGCTGCGCTTCCCTGTGGAAAAAAGCTGCCAACACAACAATGTGACCAATTGTGAAAAAGAATAAAAAGTGAAGAGTGTGGCGCTGTGAACCTTGTATCTGATCGGTAGCTATAAGGAAGAATCCAATCTCCGTTACAATGCTATCATCCAGATTTTAATGGTTAATCACCATATATAAAGAATGGTGACAAGAAAGTGTATATAAACAATCCACATCAGAACTGTTTATAGATCAACAAAAAAAATAAAAAAAATATAAAAATCACAAAACTATGTGAATCCTATACGTGAATTAATTACAGTACAAAGGCAAGAAAGTACTACAATAATATGTGGTGAAACACTGAGATACCGTGATACTCTCAAACTAGAAAGTCATACAGTGTATTGCAATTGTTTTTTTACACCTGTAACCATAACTTCAATTTAAATGACCAAAGTGCAATCATGATCTAAAAAATATATATCATTTCATAAAAGTATTGGACTTAATAATGACATATATGAGGAAATAACCTCCCACGAGTGCTGTAGTGACAAGTGTTGAAATTAATTTAAATATCTGGATTCAAGTGTCCCAAATGATGTATTTCATATGTGATGATATACACGTATTCTTATGATACTAAAAATGTTCATCAACGTATCATCCTCATATACTTTGGACGGCGTCAAAGAACTGTAAGATGCAGAAATGAGATCGGGTACGCTTACCGTCAAAGATGGACCCACTGACCATTTGGTGAGGGGTCAAAACGAGCTTAAGTATGCCGATGGATGGCACTGGCAAGATGATAGGCCGGGATCTCAGGCCGGGATCAGGAGCTTGGGAAGGCAAGACTGGGCAGACACCACAGTCTGTACTCACCGAATCACCGGTCGCAATATAGGAACTGCACTTTAAAGGACTGCACAGGAACACGGTTGTTACCCACGGGACCCCTCAATGGGTCAAGACCATGAAAAAAAGAGATAGAGAGGGCCTCCTCATAGTGTAAATCTATCCAGTGACGGAATAGATTTATTTAAAAATTCTTGTTTGTCAGGATAAAACAATCAAAGTAAAAACAAAGACAAATCAAGAAATAAAAAAGTAAACGCAGTGGTGATGGGTATAGCGTATCCGCCCTACGCGTTTCGTCTTACAAGACTTCTACAGGGGCATAGGCTAATGCACCCCCTCTGCGTTATATATATACCACTGTAAACAGATTAGCACCTGGACTAGTTAGGGGCAGTCACACTTCCGGTTGTGCCCTCCCATCTCCCCCGAAAGGTCTGATTGGTTACAAAACAACCAATCATAGAGTCTACTCACCAAAGAGGGAAGGTCCATTGTGGACATACCAGGGTGTATTGGGCCATCCAAGTGCCAATAGAGATAATATGGAAGCCATTGGTTGATAAGTGCCATAGACAAGCCCAGTCCTTATTAACATGTGTATAGGAGGGATATTTGTTTGGGCGCGAAAACGTATATAGGTTTGGGCGCCAACAGAATGTCGATCCTGTATGGAGAGGAAAAGTCACGTGGCCGCAAACTTCCGGCTCGCAGTTAGCAGGGAAATGTTTGTCCACGACCAAACACCGCACATAGCGCACCGCGCACGCGCGACCAGCGGCGACGAGCAATGACGCAACGGCGTCATCTACCAGCCAATCACCGGTCACAACGCAGGTGGCGACGTGCCCGTCCACGTCCGCGGGTGGCGTGCACAACAACAGTGCCCGCGTCGGCCGCAACGTGAATCACGTGCAAACCCCACGTGACGGGAGTAGGTAAACATTGTAATCACATGACAAGACTACATGGGAGTGGATGGGACTTGTATCCTCATCCACAAAACATATAGTATATCTAATAAAAATCAAAAAAGACAGAAAAAACAGAAAAAATGCAGCTATACTATAAAAGCGGACTTATAATAACTCATTAATGGGTACATGTAAATCTATTTTAGGAAACCGGAGTCTGACTGTCCCAAGTCGCTAGACTCAAAGCGTACACATGTCATTGTATTGTGGAGGGGACAATAATGTACATATGCAATCATGTTATCCAAGAAAATAATATACATTACTTCAGCACATTATTAATTGGTCCAATTTTTTTTAAAAACAGAAAAATTAATTGAATAAACCAAAACTCAAAACAATTTCAATATTACAAAAAGAATATATATATATGTATATTAACACAATAATATTCATTTGTATTACTATGAATCGCATTTAGTTAGTACTAAGTTGGCTAATGTTATCTCATATGCCAACTACCATATATAACTGAGTCTCAAATCGTATGTGCCAACTACCATATATAACTGAGTCTCAAATCGCATATATGGAACATGAAGTGCTCATAGTGATATCGATATAAGAAAAAGCAATATCAAGAATAAAAAAATTAATTAAAAATTAAAAATAAAAATAAAGTAAAAATAAAATACAGGTGTATCAGGAACGATTAATAAACGAATTAATGTCCCACTCTACATTCATCCCGTGTGGGTAATAACATTTAATTTGGTGTATCCAAAATGTTTCGAGTTTAGATACACCCCTAATCTTGGATTCACCTCTCCAGTGGGCTGTAAATTTATCTATAATCTGGAATCTTGAACCTGCTGGGTTTCTATTATGACATGCCAAATAGTGTTTCGGAACACTGTGATTGGTGCGTCCTGCCCTTATCGCAGCGAGATGTTCGTTTACTCTGATGGCAAAGGTCCTAATAGTGCGTCCGATGTATTGCTTCCCGCACGGACAGGTGATAAGGTAGACTATGTATTTAGTGTGGCAAGTTGTAAAGCAGTTCATTTCATAGGTTTTGCTTGTCACACTAGACGTGAAAGAGTCGCATTTCTTGCGACATGTGTTATTTAGACACACGTTACATTTGCGGCATGGGTAAAACCCTTTCATATTATGAAAAAACGTAGGTGGACAGGGAGGATCAATGGTATTGGGAGCAATCTTTCCTCTGAGAGACATGGCGCCTCTGTATATCACACCTGCTCTTTCGGGTAATAGAGGTCCCAATACTTGATCATTTTTGAGAATCTTCCAGTGTTTGACCATAATTTCTTTAATTTGTCTATGTTGGACTGAAAAATTAGTCATAAAAGACCATTTATGTTTATTATCTTTATTTTTTGGGGGATTCTCCACTAATAGAGTCTCACGATCAATACTGGATACTTTTTGTATTTCATCATCGATTTGGGCTGCCATATAACCTTTATCCAGAAATCTCTGTTTGAGAATATCAGCCTGGTGGAAATAATCAGGAAGAAATGAACAATTTCGCCTGATGCGCATAAGTTGACTTCGAGGTACTGATTTCAACCATGAGGCGTGATGGCAGCTGTCGACCGGAATGTAACCATTCCGGTCTGTGGTTTTGAAAAACGTTTTGGTGGAAATACGACCCTCACTGGCACTGATTTCTAAATCTAAAAAGTGAATAGTAGAGGTGCTAGCTTCATAGGAAAGTTCGATGCCAATGTCATTGTTATTTAACATAGACATAAAATCATCAAGTGAATCCCTGGAGCCTTTCCATAGGAGGAGGATGTCGTCGATGTATCTGGACCAAAACACAAGCTGTGGAGGGTCCAGAACATGGACGACATCCTCCTCCCATTTCCCCATGAAAATATTGGCAAGGCTGGGGGCGAACTTGGCGCCCATAGCAACTCCCTTGGTTTGTAAAAAGTAGTTACCATCGTACCAAAAGTAATTGTGTTTGGTTGCGTAATGTAATAAGTCCATTATAAATCTCTTTTGGGTAAGAGAAATGGATTTATTACGACCAAGAAAAATATCAACCGCTTTAAGACCTAAATCGTGGGGGATACATGTATATAAAGAAGTAACATCAGCCGTGACCATCAAAAGGTCATTACTATATGTAACTTTTTGCAGTTTTGAGATGGTATCTCTAGTGTCCTTCAGGTATGAGGGTAGAGTCTTAACTAGTGGCTGTAGGAAAAAAATCGATATATTTTCCGATCCTCGAAGTAATGGAATCTATACCACTCACGATTGGTCTGCCCGGGGGGTTGTTAATATTTTTATGTACTTTAGGTAAATAGTACATGATGGGTATTCTTGGCGCAACAGGTACGAGGTAACTTCTTTCTTTTTTATCCAAAATCCCCAATTGTGCCCCAGTGTCTACGAGGTCAATAAGGTTTTTTTGTAATCAGATGTGGGGTTTTTTGCTAGAGGGGAGTATGTGTCAGAGTCGCTCAGAATTCTCGTCATTTCAGTATGATAAGCAATTCTGTCAAGTACGACAATCCCTCCCCCCTTATCCGCCGGGCGGATAACCAAGTCCTTGCGTTCACATAAGGATTTTAATCCTATTTTAATGTCCAAATTATTATGTATTTTTTTACTTGGAAGATTCTCTAGGTCATTTAACACCAAGTCTCTGAAGACCTTAATTGAAGGTGCAACAGAGCACGGTGGGTTAAAGAGTGAAGGGTTTGCTAGACCCGAATGTACAGTGTTCGAAGGGAAATGTGGAACGGGATTATTCCTAGGGTTAGAGAGTATATAGCGTTGTATATTCAATTTTCGTACGTATTTTTGTACATCAATGAAAGTCTGAAACTTATTGAGTTTTTTTGGAGGAACAAACTTTAGGCCTTTGGCAAGGACTGATTGTTCGGCTTCTGACAGTGCTACGTTACTTAAATTGAATATTCCGCTATTGGTTAAACTCGTTTTCTTTTCCCTGGAGCGCCGCCCCCCTCTGCAGCCCCGCTTTGTTCTTGTTTTCTGTTGTGACTTTCCAACTCTCTGGGAAAACCCTGCGAATTAGCGGGTCTGGGTAAATTTTGATTATAATTATATGGTGACCTATTGAATTGGCCATACTCCCTATCATTATAAGAATAATGTGAGTTGTAGTCCTCCCTAGGTGCCTGTCCTCTAAGAGGAGAGAACCTATTGCGAGTGTATACAGGGGTCCTCAAATTTGGTGGATTATGATAATCATTGTAATATGAATTATCCCGCCTTGGTGAATAGTCGTGGCTTGGATAATCATAGTGGGGTCCTGGATCTTTTTTGCCCCTTCCTCTACCTTTGTTTCCTCGCCCTCTGTTATTTCCATTATGTGGTGGGCCATGTCGGGGTGTTGTCATGTAGGTAGTATTGGATTGGGACTGTCTATTCTCGTAGCCATTCCGTTCTCCCTTATTTTGCGAAGTCTCTTTCAAAAGAGAAGTCTCCTTCAAAAGAGAAATTCTAGGTTCAGATTGATTGGAAACCTCCATGTGTGGTTCATCAATGCTAGGAGTGGTCGACGCCTGGTCTTTGGTCTGCCAGTTGAAAACCAAACCATTCTTATAATCAGTATTGTCCCGCATATACTTTTTCTGTTTCTTTACTTTCTGTTCTCTCTCTTCCTTTTCGAGCTGATTTTTAAGATTAGTAGACAAAGTGGTGTATTCTATAGTGGTTTTATGTGGGAGGAGTTTATCTCTTATCTCTTTAATTTCTTTATCAATGATGGTTCTCCTTAAACGTTTTTTGTCTATGAGAAATCCGAGTAGGGAAATACCAGCATCATTAAAATAATTGAACCATACGTCAAATTCCATATCACCCTTTTGGGGGTGTATATTCCATCTTAGTCCTCGAGGGACCATGCGTTCTTTGACGTACTGTTCTAAAAATGCTATATCCCATTCCAGATGAATCTCAGAGACCATTAAGTTTTTAAGTCTTAAAAATGCACCGGCCAACTCTGAATCGGCGGTAGTGGGGGTAAAAACCCCATCTGTATTAAATGAACGGTTCGTTCTATAATCGAAGACGTCCATTTATAGTATTGATATTCAATTATAAAAGAAAATCTATTGGATTGCTCTAGCAAATAGTTGAGAGGTATAGCAATACCTCTTAGAAAAAGTAGTAATACCAAAATTACCAATGTGAGTGATAATATCGTATTAAACAATTAGGGGGGCTGCAGCTGAAATGTCAAACAAGTCAGAAATATATATATGGATGCAGCTGCGCTTCCCCTGTGAAAAAGCTGCCAACACAACAATATGACCGATTGTGAAAAAGAATAAAAAGTGAATAAGTGTGGCGCTGTGAAACTTGTATCTGATCGGTAGCTGCAAGGAAGAATCCAATCTCCGTTACACTGCTATCATCCAGATTTTAGTGGCTGATCACCATATAAAAAAAATGGTGAAAAGAAAGTGAGTATAAACAATCCACGTCAGAACTGTTTATGAAAATGCAAATGAAAATTAAAATAGAAATCACAAGTCTATGTGAATCATATATGTGAATTAATTATAGTACCAAAGCAAGGAAGTGCTGCAATAATATATAGTGAAACACTGAGATGACGTGATATTCTAAAAATAAAAAAATCATACAGTGTATTGCAATTGTTTTTTTACACCTATAACCATAACTTCAATTTGGATAAACAAAATGCAATCATGATCCAAGAAAAATATCATTCATAAAAGTATTAAACTCGATAATGACATATATGAGGAAATAACCTCCCACGAGTGCTATAGTGACAAGTGTTGAAATTAATTTAAATATCTGGATTCAAGTGTCCCAAATGATGTATTTCATATGTGATGATATACACGTATTCTTATGATACTAAAAATGTTCATCAACGTATCATCCTCATATACTTTGGACGGCGTCAAAGAACTGTAAGATGCAGAAATGAGATCGGGTACGCTTACCGTCAAAGATGGACCCACTGACCATTTGGTGAGGGGTCAAAACGAGCTTAAGTATGCCGATGGATGGCACTGGCAAGATGATAGGCCGGGATCTCAGGCCGGGATCAGGAGCTTGGGAAGGCAAGACTGGGCAGACACCACAGTCTGTACTCACCGAATCACCGGTCGCAATATAGGAACTGCACTTTAAAGGACTGCACAGGAACACGGTTGTTACCCACGGGACCCCTCAATGGGTCAAGACCATGAAAAAAAGAGATAGAGAGGGCCTCCTCATAGTGTAAATCAATCCGATAACGGAATGGATTTATTTAAAAATTCTTGTTTGTCAAAATAAAACGGTCAAAGTAAAAGCAAAGACAAATCAAGAAATAAAAGCATAAACGCAGTGGTGATGGGTATAGCGTATCCGCCCTACGCGTTTCGTCTTACAAGACTTCTACAGGGGCATAGGCTAATGCACCCCCTCTGCGTTATATATATACCACTATAGACAGACTAACACCTGAGCTAGTTAGGGGCAGTCACACTTCCGGTTGTGCCCTCCCATATACCCCAAGAGGTCTGATTGGTTACAAGCAGCCAATCAGGGTATCTACTCACCAAAGAGGGGAGGTCCATTGTGACCAGCAGCCAATGACATCCCTATCATTTATAATGGCACTTGGATAGCCCAATACTCTCTGGTATGATCACAATGGACCTCCCCTCTTTGGTGAGTAGATACCCTGATTGGCTGCTTGTAACCAATCAGACCTCTTGGGGTATATGGGAGGGCACAACCGGAAGTGTGACTGCCCCTAACTAGCTCAGGTGTTAGTCTGTCTATAGTGGTATATATATAACGCAGAGGGGGTGCATTAGCCTATGCCCCTGTAGAAGTCTTGTAAGACGAAACGCGTAGGGCGGATACGCTATACCCATCACCACTGCGTTTATGCTTTTATTTCTTGATTTGTCTTTGCTTTTACTTTGACCGTTTTATTTTGACAAACAAGAATTTTTAAATAAATCCATTCCGTTATCGGATTGATTTACACTATGAGGAGGCCCTCTTTATCTCTTTTATTTTCATGGTCTTGACCCACCGAGGGGTCTCGTGGTTAACAACCGTGTTCCTGTGCAGTCCTCTAAAGTGCAGTCCCTATACTGTGAGCGGAGATTCGGTGAGTACAGACTGTGGTGTCGGCCCAGTCTTGCCCTCCCAGGTCCTTGATCCCGGCCTACCACCCTGCAAGTGCCATCCATCGGCATACTCAAGCTCTGTTTGACCCCTCACCAAAGGTCAGTGGGTCCATCCTTGACGGTAAGCGTACCCGATCTCATTTCTGCATCTCACAGTTCTTGACGCCGTCCAAAGTATATGAGGATGATACGTTGATGAACACTATATAGCATCATAAGAATACTAGCATATCATCACATATGAGATATACCATCTGGGACACCTGAATCTATATATCTAATTAACTTCAACACGTGTCACAATAGCACTTGTTTGAGTTCACTTTTCCATATATGTCATTATCGAGTTTAATACTTTTATGAATGATATTTTTCTTGGATCATGATTGCATTTTGTTTATCCAAATTGAAGTTATGGTTATAGGTGTAAAAAAGCAATTGCAATACCAAATTTACTAAACGTTATTAATGCATCTGGATACCGCCATGCGTTTTTGAGCCAGGACAAATGCTGGAATATATAAATTAGTGGAAAAGCCGGGTCGTAGCGCGGAGCAAAAATAAGGCTGGTGCGGACGGGCCGTACGCACGCATATTAAAGAAATTACTAAGAAATTACTAAGTGATAATACTGCCCTATATTACTTTGTATTACCAAGCCGTAAAGAGCATTGAAACACACATTATCTGAGCGATATACGACTAAGGGCAGTGCTGACTTCATGCCGAGAAGAAGGGGACCTGGCAGAGAAAATAACATACCCACCCACACATATATTACAAGATACCTCACAAAGAAAGACACCGGTATGTCTGCAGACCCAGGTGGAATACCACAACCACAACGCCAGGTTCGGGCCAATCCAAAATACCAGGTAGCGGAGGAGGAAATGGCTAGTAACATAGCTAATAGATCGGATGGGAGCATCCGGGTGGAACTAGCGGAAGAGGTGGAAATAAGTCTCCCGATAAACCCCCAGAACCTAAAGTTGATGGAAAAAGAGGTTTGCCCCCTAATCTTAAGGGGACAGGAGTGGGAAAGGGGACCCGATATCAGACAGCTCATACAGGCACTCCCCACTAAAGAGGACATTCTAACATGGATGGGAGATTTAAAAACTATCGTAAGAGAAGAGATGAGCGAGGTATGTGCAAAATTTGATGCAGTAGATAAGAGGCTAACTAATTGCGAGGCAAAACAGGATACAAATGATATGCGTCTTGACACATTGGAGATTAAATTAAATGCACAACAACAAAAACTGATAGAGTTGCAATTACAGGCCGAAGATTTTGAAAACAGAAATAGAAGGAACAATGTCCGTATCAAAGGGATCCCAGAGTCAATTAAGACACCCGACTTAAGGAAGGCCGCAATTTCAATCCTCAACTTATACCTAGACGAACCTCCAGAGACCCACATAGAACTTGATCGAGTCCACAGGAGCCCGGCCGTATTGAACTTGGAATGGAGGGACCCCAGGGACGTGTTATGCCGTGTTCATTTTTTTAAAACAAAAGAGACTATAATGAGGGCAGCATGGACAAAGGGGATACTGATCTATGCAGAACAGGAAGTCCAGCTGTTCCGTGATATTTGTTGGCAGACAAAACGCAGGAGACGCATACTGAAGCCTCTGCTGGACTTGCTGCGATTTAAGGAAGTGACATATAGGTGGGGATACCCACTATCCTTATATATAAAAAAGGGAGATCGCGGATTTACTTTACGTAACCCAGAGCAACTGCCAGATCTTTTTGAATTTTTGGGCATGGAAGCAGTGGAAATACCTGACTGGTTATATGTCCCAACGAAATCCGGAGGGGGGGAGAATATCTGGAATAAAAGGGGAGGAAGTAAGAGGACCTAACCAGAAGCATTAACTTAGACATAACATTGCTTCATAAGGCAAGAGTGGGGGCAACTCGAGCTCCACCAAACAAGGGAAGCTCAGTGTTAGTTCCCCTCCCTCTCCCTTTTTTTTTTTTTTTTTTTCTTTCTTCCTCATCTTTTTTTTTTTTTTTTTCCTGCGGGCCTACCCCACCCATCTCCCCCGGAAAGTGCAAGCGAAATGGATGGAAGATATTTGGCTACAAGGAAAAAGGAATGGTTGATCCCCAAGGGGAAGGACTACCGATAAAAACTGACCCCGACTCCACTTTTGTGTTTTTTTTCTATTTATTTAATTAATTTTTTTTTTTTTTTTTTTGATTTTTTTTTTGATCATGTGTTTTTTTATTTTTTATTTATTTTTTATTTATTCTTTTTTTGTCTTTTTCTCTAAAAAGACACATATGCAAATGTCTACTTATTTATTTAATTTTTTTTATTTTTTTTTTTTTCAATAGGGGGACACTAGGGGACGGGCTTTTTTGGGGGGGGGGGGGGGGTACAGGGGTGCGATAGACAATGAGGATAATGCCCACAATACATAAACACCAACACACATATGATAGAGGTGACAACATACTATTAGTAAATGCCTAATTACATTTTTTTTTATTGGGGGGGGGTACAGGGGTGTGACAGACAATTAAGGTAATGCCCACAACACATAAACATACAAACACCAATACACATATAATAGAGGCAACAACACATTATTTATTACACATATATCGGATAGACATAACACAACACAGGGGTTTTCATTTTCCCCTTCTTTTTTTTTTTGGCTTACACGAACAACAAGGAACACGTAGAGGGACACAAGGGGAATCACAAAGGGGGGGCGGGCTAGGGGGGAGCACGGTTGAGGGGGGCTGAGGGGGGTGGGGTGGAGAGGATGAGGGAAACGGAGGGAGGAAGGGGTCAGAAACGGAAAGCTGATACTTCACCGGGGGGAGGGGTGGGGGGGGGAGCTTAGTATGAGAATGTTACTTGGTTAAATGGGAGAGGAGATAAACAATGTTATGTAAATGTAAAAGGTAATTGTATATACTGTCAAATATAAAAGTTAAAGCGACTATAAGTGGGCAAGATTGGTAAAGGGGGCTTGAAACGAATGTCAAATGTTGGGTTCAGTTAAGAAAAGGTATCTTAGAATAATTCTAGAAAAGGTGGAAATAACGGTGAAAATAAATAGGGATTTACACTGTGTTCACATTTAAGGGATGTGCTGCCGCGTTGGCCTGCCCTAAACCCCTGACGTAGTTGGGGACACTTTCCCCATAACAATCGTTCCTCCTCTGAGTGGAGGATAAGTCGGGGACGGTTTTGTTTTTTTTTTGTTTTTTTTTGGGATAATTTTTTTTTTTTTTTTTTTTTGGGGGGGGGGGGCGCAACGGTATAGGAAAACCGCACCAGGGGTGCTCCGAGAACAAGGGTTTTTTTTTTTTTTTTTTTTTTCCCTCTCTCTCTCTTTCCCCCCCGCCTCTCTCTCCCCCTCTCTCCCCCTAGCCTCCATAGCCGAACGTACTCCTCCAAACAAAATTTCTTAAAGATGACTAAAATAAAGTTCACCTCCTACAATGTCAAGGGATTGAATATCCCGGAAAAACGGGTCAGACTACTCACCGAACTAAAAAGATTAAATGCACAGATAGTTTTTCTCCAGGAGACACATCTTAGTGGCAATAAAACACCGAATTTGGGAAATTATAGATTCACCAGCGTGTACCATGGGAAATCTCAGAACTCCAGATCAAGCGGGGTAGCCATCCTGGTAGCTAAGCAGATACCATGGAAGGAAACGGAAGTAATAAAAGATGAGGTGGGCCGTCTTTTAATTGTGAAAGGCTTAATAGGACAGCAAAAGGTTACACTGGTCAATCTGTATCTCCCAAATGAGGACCAGGTCAAGTATTTGGAGACCAGTCTTCAGGAGATTCAACAACATAAAGATGGTCTAGTGATAATGGGCGGAGATCTAAATGTTGCACTAGACCCTCTTTGGGACACGTCAAGAGGGGCCTCCCATATGACATATACAAAACTAAGAAAAATTTAAAAATTATTATTTAACGACTCGCAGTTGGTAGACGTATGGAGGACACTGCATACCCAAGAAAGAGATTATACGTTTTTCTCGGCAAAATACAAAACATATACTTGTATCGACTATATCTTCATCTCACAGATGGGAGTGACATATTTAACGAGGGCTGACATAGGTCCTCGTACACTGTCAGACCACGCACCTATAAGTTGTGAAATGGATCTGGGGGAAGTAGAGTACCGTGAATGGCAGTGGAAGGTTAACGAATCCCTTCTAAAAGATAAAGAATACGGAAGAACACTAAACCAAGAAATAGATTTTTTCTTCCAAATCAACGAGACGGAAGAAATAACACCATTTGGTTTATGGGAGACGCACAAATGTGTGATGAGAGGAGTTCTTATCTCCCTAGGCTCACACAAGAAAAAGAAGCTGAATGAACAAATAGAAGTCCTACTTAAAAATATCAGGGAAGCAGAAATGGTCCATAAGAAATCACAGGCACAAAGTATAGAAGTGAAATTAAACAACCTACGGGCCGAACTAAATTCATTGCTTATTGAACAAGCAAAAGCCAAGATAAAGTGTAACAGACAAACAATATACGAATATGGGAACAAGCCAAGCAGGATGTTAGCGAAAGCTCTAAAACAAAACAACACTAAGGGACAAATAACGGGTATTAAAACGCAATCTGGAGAGATCCTGATCTCATCAGTGAAAATGGCCCAGGCCTTTAAGATTTACTATGAGGGTCTTTACCAACTCGAGGGAGAAAGCACCCTAGGAAAAAGAAAGGAAAAGGAGGAGGTAGCTAGTGAATATCTGCGATCTTCGGAAATGCCGAAGTTAACTGATGAGGTAGTGCAAAACCTAGACAGGCCGATAATGGCTGAGGAGTTTAAGAAAGTACTGAACCTCTTACCCTCAGGGAAATCACCAGGCCCAGACGGGTATTCCCTGTCCTATTATAAAGCATTCGAAGAGAAACTGGCCCGAGGTTCATAGCAGCCTTTAATTCAATTCGGGAAGGACGGAGGATACCGGAGGAGACACTGCTAGCGCATATAGCAGTGATTCCAAAAGAGGGGAAGGACCCATCCCAATGTTCCAGCTACCGGCCGATATCGTTGCTAAATGTTGACCTAAAAATTTTCTCTAAAATATTAGCCAATAGACTGGTAGAACATATCCCGGCACTGATCCACCCTGACCAAGTAGGGTTCATTCCAGGAAGAGAAGGAAGGGAGAATACACAGAGAGTAGTAAACGCCATCTACTGGTCACAGAGACAACATAAACCCTTAACATTAATATCAGCATACGCAGAAAAAGCATTTGACAGGGTGGATTGGGTGTATCTAAGGGCCATGTTGCAACATATCGGCTTAGGGGAGGGAATGCTGGGATGGCTCCAAAACCTATACTCTGTCCCGACCGCAAGGGTGAAGGTAAATGACAGAATCTCGGAGCCCTTCAGAATTCTAAACGGAACTCGACAAGGATGCCCACTGTCGCCCATTATTTTTATCCTCATAATGGAACCATTCCTAAGAAAAATACGATCAAATTGTAACATTAGAGGTATAAAAACAGAGACTGAGGAACACAAGTTAGCAGCCTACGCTGATGACCTTATCTTTTTTATATCCTCTCCAGCTATATCCCTGCCTTCCCTCCTGGGGGAACTACAGCAATTCGGGGACATAACAAATTTCAAAGTGAATTATAGCAAATCAGAAGCCATGGGTATAGAGATGAATGACTCCCTGACTCAGCAGATAATATCTCAATTTAATTTCAGATGGACTGACTCCCATATCAGCTATTTGGGGACTAAAATACCAAGGACTTTAAGCAGGATATTTGAATTAAACTATGCCCCAATGTTAAAACAAATAAAGACCGACCTGAAAAGATGGGACAAAGAGATCTTTACCTGGTTTGGTAGGACGAATATTATAAAAAATGAATGTAATGCCAAGGCTCTTATATTTGTTCCAAACCATGCCGATAAAGATCCCCCAAAGTTTTATGAGAGAACTTCGGTCAGGATTCCTGAGATTTACATGGGCTGGAAAGCCTGCAAGAGTACGGAGATCTATATTGGTTCTCCCCAAAGAAAAAGGAGGAATCGGGTTTCCAGACCCCTGTAAGTATCAGGAGGCCTCACACCTAGTTAGAGTGATGGAATGGTGTGCCAAAGAAAAAAAGCCATGGGTCTGGATGGAACAAACATCGAGTAAATTCCCCTTGGAGGGGATGGCATGGATGGCTGGAAAGGATATTCCAACGGCAGTAAAAAAACACCCACTGATAGGGGCAACTCTAAACACAATTAGAAGAATTTAAAAAAAAAACAAGATATCAACAGAATCTAGCCCTATGTCACCTATACTAGGCACACCAGATTTCAAGCCAGGTATTATAGACCAGAAATTCACCGACCTAAGACATAGTGGGATAAGCAGGGTCATACATTTTTCAAAAGAGGGTAGATTAATGACAAGAGGGGAGATAGAAAGTGAATTTACCCCAGAGCTAGACTACTTTAGAGTAATGCAGTTGGGAGCATATATACGCTCAAAAAGTAGAAAATACCCGGAAATCCGGGGATTGTCGGGGTTCGAGCAGGTATGCTTGGACGGGGAAAACCTGAGACACCCCCTGTCATATTTTTACAAAATGATTATAGGACTAGAGGCGCCCGAAAACCTAGGTTTTGTGCAAGCCTGGGAACAAGAACTGAAGGTCACATTTTCCCAAAAACAAAAAGAAAAAATTTTGAGTTCTGTCCACAAAACGTCACTAGCAAGCAGATACCAAGAAGGGGGATATAAGATCCTCACCAGATGGTATAGGACCCCAAGTAAGTTACATGGAATACTCCCGCAGATTCCAAACGTATGTTGGCGATGTAGAGAAACAGAGGGCACGATGCTGCATATATTTTGGGAATGTGGGAAAATCAGAGACTACTGGAAAATGGTGGAGGAAACGGTAAGGAAAATTACAGGTGTGTCACTTGGAGAAAACCCGGCTGCATTTTTACTAAACGATGTTCCCATGTCGGTTGAAAAATATAAAAAATCCTTAATGAAGCATCTCCTTACGGCAGCGAGAGCCTGTATCCCGGCCTTGTGGAAAAAGGAAGCAATACCAACGAGGGCCCACTGGTGGGCCAGAGTCGGTGAAATTCAGCAAATGGAAAATTTGACTATGGCATTAAAGGAGCAGGAGGAGAGGTATGGGGAAACATGGGCTCCCTATTTTGCATACAAAAGAGAGGAGGAGAGGGAACAATAATAAGATAACACTCCGAAGGGGACGGGGGGAGGGGGGGGAGGGGGAGTGGGAGAGAAGGACTTTACCTTCTTTTTTTTTTTTTGTTTAAAATTTTTTTTTTTTTAGTAGAAATGGGGGGGTTTAAAAAATAGAAATAAAGAGTAAAAAAAAAAAAAAAAAGCTGGGGTAAGAGACGGAGAGAAGTGGGAATTAAAATGAGGATAGACGAAGCAAAGTACAAGCAACTCACCTCATAGAAAATGATTGTAATAGTAGAAATGTTACATACTAAGGAACATTGTAAATATGAATTGTATTGTTTAAAAAATAATTGAAATAAAGATGTTTAAAAAAAAAAATGTTATGTTTCTGATAAAATGTGACCTCCATATATTCACATTAGCATCCGCGAATACCAGAATAATATTTTCAGAGATAATTCCTCGGCTCATATGGCTGCAGGACGCTCATTTAAAAAATTTCGAGAAAATTAGAAAACGTTTAAACAAGTATATGGAAAAATTCATGCCACATATTAGAGGTTTTTCCTATAGATATAGTGATTTAGAGGGTGGCTTTGCTTCATCTGTCAGAAATGGGAGTAAACATCTTTAATGTAGGGTTGCAAAACTGCATTGAATTGGCCGTGGTTGTGGGGTAGGCTTGGCTTGAGATTTTAAACCCGGCGTGTGGGGACTTTGGTTATAAATATTCTGTATGCTCGAGTCCATTAAGACTGAGCTGTTTTAAGTTTATTGTTTGAAATTTAAGAATTTTATGAATTAATAAAATTATCAAGATTTTGTTATTATTATTATTATTATTTATTGTTTTGAATACACCAATAAACGTGCCGCAGCCAATCTTTTGCCAACAAGTGGTTTTGTGATATTATTTAAATAGGTATTTAACTTTGTGGTATTTGGGAAGGGTAGGAAACAGGAAGTCTGAGAACTTTGAAATCCAGCCAGGAGGAGGAGTGACATCACAGACACAGAAAGCAAAATACAGCAGTATACAGCTAAGGCTACTTTCACACTGAGGCGCCTGTAAAGCGATATAGCGCTAAAAATAGAGCCTGCAAAGTGCCTGTAAAGCACCTCTCCTGTCACTTAAAGCACTCAGGCTTTTACACTGGAGCGGTCCGCTGGCAGGATGCCCAAAAAAGTCCTGCAAGCAGCATCAGTGTATACACCGCTCCTAAAGCACCCTTCCCATTGAAATCAATGGGCAGCACCGGCCGAAGCACCATTTTTACCATCGACACCCACCCGCCCCAGTTTGAAAGGGCTCCAAAGGTCAAGAAACCTACATAAAACACAGTCTAAAGGAGGTACAGTAAGTTACACACAAACTGACAGCGGGGTTGTAATTTATTCACATACACAATGCATCTGTTGTTTTGGGGAGGAAAAGCTAGAGTTCTTCTTAAATTTATTTTACAGGGAAGCTGACAATCTATTGTTACCTTGTGACTAAAAAGAGTTACTATTGTTTCAGAGTAATCAGTATTGCCTTTCAGGGCTATTAGCTTATGTATTAGCTGGGTTATTAAGTATGTGTTTAACAGCGAGTTTGCGTATAAGTAGGGTCTGGTCATGGGTGCGTAAGTAAGGCATTATTGACTAAAAGTCTAGCAATTTTATACAAATTGTCTTTTTTTTTTTTTTTGGAAGCAACTGCACTGCACCATTCTGTAATATGTTTAAACTAAACCCGATATTAGAGAGACAATTATTATGTGTTCCTGGCCTTTGTGGAAGATTTTGCATATTGTTAAAGGTTTAGCTTGTGTATAAACCTGTTGTTTTTGTAGTAAGTGTTCTTCATTTTTTTTAATTTGTTTTATTGACAAGACAATACATACTGTACATTTACAATACACGTCTGTTAATGAGTGTGTACAAAATAATTAATCTGGAGAACATAGTATTAGAGTTTTTCTAGCATATTTTATATTGAAGTAGCCTTATGGCTCGTAATGTAGACAGTTATATTTCTTTGCATTGATGTGTGCAAAGGATGTTCTGGTTATGTCTCAGAAACAGTAAACCCCACTTTTAACTGATTAAAACCAGCTGTTCACAACTTGGTGTTCCTGTTTGAGTAAAGATATGTTGGTACATATTTGTACATACTGTGTATACACTGGTCCTTGTTGAACTGTCTTAATAAATTTGGATTAAAGTTTGTATCACTTTATTTAGTGTCTACGTTTCTTTTAAACTTTATATTATTCATTCACCAATACCTTTTAACTATCTATGCTTTAAGATCAATAATCAGTCTCCCATAGTTTTTTTTTTTTAACCTTTAGGCATAACTTCTGTTTTTATCTATTTTTTATACAGAATTTCTTTATAAGGAAAACATATCCAGCAGGCAACCATTGGTGGAAAGTGTTAAATTAATGGCAAAATGTAGTATAATTGTGTGTTTTTATTTTTTATTTTTTTAGATAGGCTTTGTTTACATATTACCAATGTGTATTAACCACTTCCGTTCCAAAAGGTTTTACCCCCTTCATGACCAGGCCATTTTTTTGTGATAGGGCATTGTTCTGTCTCAAGGACATTCAGCTAAACCATTCTTATCCCATAAACATGATACCATATTTCTTCGATCGCAGTTTATTGGAACAAGTTAGGTGAAACTACAAATAACAAGAATAAACCTTGATAAGTACAATATCCCATAAATTTAGCATACATTTCAAAGACAAATATACACAGTACAATATGAGACAGTAAAAACTTACTTTTTTAAGTTCACTAAGGGCTGATGGTAAGAGATTGAAACAAGACATATCCTTGCAGTCTTGAAAAGCATGGTGAATGTGTCTCTTCCTGTGAGACTTTACCCAGAATACCTTGCCTTCGAAGTACTTCCTGGGTTATAAACTTTAATAATAACATTTAAATAATAGAAACAATACCAAAAAGGGACGCTAGATGGTGCCTACGCTCTGCAAATGATTCCCATAGGAAATGACAACATTAAATGTAATTTTAAACAACACAAATGCAGATAATCAGAATATATACATCTGATGGGCAGAACACTCCCCGCCTGACGTCAAGTGATGTCACTAACAGAGTCCTCCGTAGAAAGTAACAGAACAAGTTCAGTCACTGGTCTTAAGAACACGTAGGCCTCATTCTGTTGAAAGGTCTTGACCTCGACCTTACGGACAAGATTATCTTTGCTTGGCAGTACTTTGGTGACTAGACCTAAAGGCCACATGTTCCTTAGTGTCTGGCAATCTCTCATGAGCACAACATCACCAAGTTTAAGATTAGGTTTTTCTGAGTGCCACTTCCTCCTTAGTTGTAGAGTAGATGTGTATTGCTCATTCCACCGACTCCAGAAGGTATTGGCAAGAGTTTGAACTTGTCTCCATTGACGTTTGTAAAGGTCCTTCTCACAAAACTCTCCAGCTGGAGTACCTACAAGACCAGTCTTTTGCGTGAGCAACATAGTAGGTGTGAGAACCATTACATCTTCAGAGTCACTTGAAATTGAAGTTAAGGGTCTGGTGTTAATGATAGCTGTAACCTCTGCCATAAATGTCACTAAACATTCGTGAGTAAGCCTTGCAGTTCCTACTTGTAGGAAGATAGAGTCAAGAATTCTGCGGGCTATGCCTATCATCCTCTCCCACACACCTCCCATGTGAGAAGAGTGAGGTGGATTGAAGATCCAGGTGCAGTCTTGCTTACTCAAATATCTTTTTAAACTGAGGATGGCCGAGTTGGAACAAATTTGCAGTTCTTTTACTGCTCCTACAAAGTTAGATCCTCTGTCAGAGCGAATGAGTTTCACTGGGCCTCGGATTGCAATGAAACGTCTAAGATCATTAATGAAACTTAAAGTGTCCAGCCTGGGTATGGTGTGTTCAGGTAGTGGTGCAAGTTTTGCTTTTCCCATTACAAACCCTATGTGGCATTGTCCTTTAGTGTCTATGGTTTTCAGGTAAGCTACATCAGCAATTGCTTTAACAGAATCATCTGCAAACACACAAAGTCTTTGCATCTGAACATCTGCAGATGACAGAGGAGCATATGGGCGTGGAATTTTAAGATTGGATAGCGCTGTTAGTGAGTCCTTCCACTCTAGCCATAGGTTCTTCCTGTCGGTGGGGAGAGGGTGGTCCCAATCTAGCGACTCACAAGTTAAGTCTCTGAGTAGTGCCTTACCCTGGATGGTGACAGGTGCTGCAAAGCCTAAAGGATCGTACAGGCTGTTTATGGTAGACAGGACACCTCTACGGGTAAAGGGTTTTTCCTCTGTGTTTACTTGGAAAGTAAAGGTGTCAGAGTCCCAAAGCAAACCAAGGCTGCGTTGCATGGGAAATTAGTCTGTGCCTAGATCTAAGTCCTTTAACTCGTTGGAATGGTCTTGGACAGGAAAGGCTTCTAAAACTTCTCTACTGTTGGAAGCAATCTTGTGGAGCCTTAAGTTGGAACACGCAAGCATAGCCTGAGTTCTTTTGAGGAGACTGATTGCGGCTTCATTTGTGGGTAGTGATTTCAAGCAATCATCTACATAGAAATCCTTGTCCACAAATTGTCTGACATCTGACCCATACTCTGACTCTCCCACTCTAGCAGAGTGTCTGAGGCCATATATAGCAACTGCAGGGGAAGGGCTGTTGCCAAATATGTGCACCTTCATGCGGTATTCTGTGATGTCTCCAGAGGGGTTGTTGTCCCTGAACCAGAGAAACCTCAGAAAGTTTTGGTGTTCTTCTTTAACAAGAAAACAATAGAACATTTGTTGTATGTCTGCCATGAATGCGATTGAATCCTTGCGGAAGCGGAGAAATACTCCTAATAGTCTGTTGTTGAGGTCAGGGCCAGAAAGAAGGACATCATTTAGAGAGACACCTTCATGCTTGGCGCTGGAATCAAACACCACTCTAATCTGCCCTGGCTTCTTAGGGTGATAGACCCCAAATATGGGTAAGTACCAACATTCTTCAACATTCTCTGAGAAAATAAATGTTCTCTCATCTCTGGTTTCCTTTGCAGATTGTGTCTTAAGGAAGTGAGGCGTTTATATGCTAGTTCCCTGTTGTTAGGCAAACGTTGTCTTTGTGGCCTAAAGGGAAGGGGTGCTACCCAGTTATTAGTCACGTCTTTCTCCATACTGCTTTCCATAACCTCTAGGAAGATCCTATCCTCAATGGACATTGCTACCTGGTTGTTTTCCTTTGTTCTCCTGAACACTGAGTGTCATAAGTCGCTTTGGTCATCGTCATAGGTATTGCTGTCACAGAGGGGACTTAGGAAAGGAAGAGGTACAGGGTTGTTGTGAGGTAGCTCCTTTATGAGGATGTGATTTTGACAGGGTTGGAAAAGAGAAGGACGACCATTCTCGAGGGTACTAGGGAGCAGATTATTAACAGATGCCGGTTTGTGTGCACCTCCCAGGCAAATATCACCTATAATGACCCACCCAAGATCCAGTTTTTGGGCAATGTGTAGGTCGGATGCTTTCACAATTGGTGAAAACTAATTCTCCATCATCATTGGTACCAATGATTAATACGACCACTAAGGCCCCTTTTCACACGGTCGGACCGTTCAGATCTGCCTGTCAGTTTTGACGGCGGATCTGAACGGGCGCTCCATGTTAGTCTATGGAGCGTCGGATGTCAGCGGAGACATCTCCGCTGACATCCGACCCGGTCCGATCCGCCAAAAGCAGACGTATGGCTATACGTCCAGATCCGTCGCTGGCGGATCGGATCGGGTGAGATCTGATGAAAACGGACACACTGTCCGTTTTCATCCGATCTCTCCATAGAGATCAACGGCGCTCGCAAGCCCCTCCCCGCTCAGTGAGCGGAGAGAGGCTTGTCATCCGCCGGTTCAGCGGAGATCAACGGAGAGATCTCCCGCTGAGCCGGCGGACAGAGGCGGGCTCCTTGCAAGCGGAGCCCGCCTCATGTGAAAGGGGCCTAAGGGAATAACTACCTACACTCCAGAAATCTTGGATTGCTTCAGGGATTATTATCAAAATCTCTATAGGTCAAGTCAAGAAGAGCCGGGAGACTCAATGGATAACTTCTTTAAGGACTTGAATATCCCCCAGCTCTCAGAGGATAAGAGGGATAAGTTAGACGCCCCAATTACACTAGAAGAGATACAGCATACGATACAGGCAATGGCGACTCGGAAATCTCCCGGACCGGATGGCCTACCGGTGGAGGTTTACCGTCAGTTTGGAGGAATTCTCCTCCCGGAGCTATTGAAAACATTCAACTGGGCACTGGCTAATGGGGAGCTCCCTCCTTCTATGAGGGAGTCAACCATAATAGTTATACCAAAAGAAAATAAGGACCCATTGGACCCCTCCTCATATAGACCTGTCTCCTTGCTTAATCTGGACACCAAGATTTTAGCAAAGGTCTTGGCGACCAGATTGAACGGGGTGATAGAGGAATTAGTACATCCTGATCAATCTGGATTTATTCCAGGTAGATCAACTAATATAAATATCAGACGAGTACATTTAAATATACAAATTCCAACTGATGACGAGGGACATAGAGCTATTCTTTCTTTGGATGCTGCTAAGGCTTTTGATACCCTAGAGTGGGGATACCTTTGGAGGGTGCTGAGAGAGTTTCAAATAGGGTAAATCTTTACTATGTGGGTAAAAATGATGTATGGATCACCAGGGGCCAGAGTGAGGGTGAATAATGTACACTCGACAGGATTTCAATTGCTAAGGGGGACGAGGCAGGGATGTCCCCTATCCCCCCTTGCAATTGAACCCCTGGCCACATCCCTTCGATCCTGTAGAGAGATTAGGGGCTTTAAAAGAGGTATAGAGGAAGAAAAAGTCGTCCTGTTTGCAGATGATTTACTTATGCTCCTAGGGGACGCACAGAACTCATTAAAACAAACAATGGGTAAAATCAGAGAATTTGGTGAATTTTCTGGGTTGAAGATTAACTGGAGTAAATCTACTTTACTGCCAATTGACCCGTTGGATACTCCACTACCTCAGGAAGCAGGAAGGTTGCAAGTAGTAACTCAGATGAAGTATTTGGGTGTAATTATTACCAACGACCCCAAAACATACATAGCAAATAATTTGGCCCCAATATTAACTAGGTTTAAAGAGAAATCTAAAATCTGGAGGAGACTCCCCCTCTCTACGATGGGTCGTTGCAACTTAGTTAAAATGATTTTCCTGCCCCAAGTTTTATATATTCTAGCTAACTCCCCAGTTTGGGTTTATAAAAAATGGTTCTCTAAATTTGACACCACGTTTAGAGAATTGATATGGAAGGGTAGAGTGGCGCGTATTAGTCTAAAAATTCTGCAACTTCCGGTAGATGAAGGAGGAGTCGCATTTGGGTTTATAAAAAATGGTTCTCTAAATTTGACACCACGTTTAGAGAATTGATATGGAAGGGTAGAGTGGCGCGTATTAGTCTAAAAATTCTGCAACTTTCTCATTTCCACACCTGTTTAAATATTTTTCTAGCATCTCAGTTACAATATGTGAGGAACAGTGGGGCAGGGGGAGATCTCCTCCAGATTCTTTTTAAAAGACAAATTATCGAAGTTTTAGAGGCAGGTATGGTAAGGCGGGGAATTCCCACGCTAGATTTAATGAATAAAACATGGGTAGCGGCCAAGGTAATGTTGGGATATAGAGGTTACACGGAACACTCTCCACTGTGGGAAAATAACAAACTGAGTGAGGTGCAGAAAATAGGACCGATCAGAGAGTGGGAGAGACGAGATATAAAATACCTACACCAGCTCTACACTAATGGGCAATTGAAAACGTTTCAGGAGCTTAGAGCTGAGTTTACAATACCGAGGAATTCTTTTTTTCGATACCTCCAGATCAGACATGCTCTCACAGTACAATTTGAGAATGCGCCACTAAACTGGTGTAGCATTCCGATCCTACTGCGAATAACACGAGCAGACTCAACAAAGGGGCTGATTTCAGACATCTACTCTAACCTACATAAAGACGCTCGGGGTAGTTATTACATCTCGGGTTTCAGAGAGAAATGGGTAAAAGACGTGGGCAATATTACCAACATCCAATGGGATAGGCTCCTTGAGCTAGCGCCATGGGTTTCCCTCTCTCCACCCCAAAAGATGTCACACTTGTTTCTCTTATATAGAGCTTATTTTACCCCAAAAAAACTTTTTAGCTTTGGACATAGATCAGACTCCTCATGCCCTAGATGTGGAAAGATGGAAGGAGATATGATCCACATGTTTTGGAGATGCCCCAAGCTGCATCGTTACTGGGTGGAGGTAGTGGAAATAATTACACAAGTCTTTCAAGTTACTATCGAGATGGAACCCAAGGTCTGTGTACTGGGATGGGTGGAGGGGAAGGGAAAGCCCAAAGGTACCAATTTGGCAATTCTGAGATGCCTATTTCAAGCACGCAAACTCATTGCTCAAAGATGGCAAGCCCGTGCCCCTCCATCTAGTAGGGAATGGGAGTGTCATGTACCTGGTGGTGCGAGCCCGATATTGCAGAGAGAGACCTCCCCTGCGTCTCCCACTCCTGGTTCCCTGGTATGGGGACAGGAGACCCAGGAGTGAGGAGGAGCATGGGGGCCTGGCAGGATCAACAGACTGGTGGAGTGACCAAGTCAGCTCAGCGGACAGGGTGGAGGCCTGGATAGCAGAGTAGACTGGATACAGACAGATGCGCTGGTTCAACAGGCAAACAGGATAGCAGAGCTGGCTGGATCTGGACAAACAGCTTAGCAGACTGGACAGCAGAGCAGGATGGGTCTGGATGGACAGCTTAGCAGACTGGACAGCAGAGCAGGCCGGAACTGGACAGGTAAGCTGGTTCAACAGGCAAATAGTATAACAGAGCTGGCTGGATCTGGACAAGCAGCTTAGCAGACTGGACAGCAGAGCAGGATGGGTCTGGATGGACAGCTTAGCAGACTGGACAGCAGAGCAGGCCAGAACTGGACAGGTAAGCTGGTTCACCAGGCAAACAGGATAGCAGAGCTGGCTGGATCTGGACAAACAGCTTAGCAGACTGGACAGCAGAGCAGGATGGGTCTGGATGGACAGCTTAGCAGACTGGACAGCAGAGCAGGCCGGAACTGGACAGGTAAGCTGGTTCAACAGGCAAACAGGATAACAGAGCTGGCTGGATCTGGACAAGCAGCTTAGCAGACTGGACAGCAGAGCAGGATGGGTCTGGATGGACAGCTTAGCAGACTGGACAGCAGAGCAGGCCGGAACTGGACAGGTAAGCTGGTTCACCAGGCAAACAGGATAGCAGAGCTGGCTGGATCTGGACAAACAGCTTAGCAGACTGGACAGCAGAGCAGGATGGGTCTGGATGGACAGCTTAGCAGACTGGACAGCAGAGCAGGCCGGAACTGAACAGGTAACCTGGTTCAACAGGTAAACAGGATAGCAGAGCTGGCTGGATCTGGACAAACAGCTTATCAGACTGGACAGCAGAGCAAGATGGGTCTGGATGGACAGCTTAGCAGACTGGACAGCAGAGCAGGCCGGAACTGAACAGGTAAGCTGGTTCAACAGGTAAACAGGATAGCAGAGCTGGCTGGATCTGGACAAACAGCTTAGCAGACTGGACAGCAGAGCAGGATGGGTCTGGATGGACAGCTTAGCAGACTGGACAGCAGAGCAGGCCAGAACTGAACAGGTAAGCTGGTTCAACAGGCAAACAGGAAGCAGGACTTTGGCACAGGCTGGATCAATGCAGGTGATCAGACTTGGTGCAGGAAACAGAACCTCAGAACGGACTGGAGCAGTACAGGTGATCAGGTTCATTACAGGGATCAGACTGCAAACCGGACAGGAACAATACAGGTAATCAAAGTTCATCAAAGGAAGTCAGGTCAGGAATCAGACTGGTATCAAGGTACAAGGGATGAGGCAGGAGGATGGTCACAACGAGCCGAGGTCGGGTACAGGCAGATAGCTGGGTAGTCACAGGTAAGCCGGGTCAACAGGACAGAGGAATCAGGATCAGATTACATACACCACAACGCTGTACAGCAGACAGCAGGGACCGTCTGCTCAGGGCAAGTTTAAATAGACTGACTGGCGCTAACTAGCATGCGCGCCCGTCTCCCTGTGCGCGGCCGCACACGTGCACGCGCCCGGGCGCGCATGCGCATGCGCATGCGCAGTGGAATCTGGGGGCCAGGACGGCCCGAGTTTAAGTTTCTGGCAGGATCTTCATGACATTGCCCCCCTCCTAGGGGCAACCTCCGGGTGCCCCTCTGGGCAAACCTCTCAGGATGGGCTCTCTTAAAGGCTTGAACTAGACTCTTAGCGTGGACATTGCACTCGGGCTCCCAGGAATTTTCTTCAGGACCATAGCCCTTCCACTTTATCAGGAACTGATTCTGATTTCTCCTTCTCCTGACATTTAGAATAGCCCCCACTTCGTATTCCTCCTCGCCATCTATCAGAACTGGATCCGGGGGTATTGTTCTCCTGTTGGGAAAAGGGTTGGGAGTGGAGGGTTTCAGCAGGGAAACATGGAAGACCGGGTGGACCTTGAGGGACTCTGGGAGTTCCAATTCATAGGCTACTTCATTTATCTTCCGTTTGACTGGAAAGGGACCCAAGAACTTAGGGCCTAGTTTTTTCGAGGGACAAGCCATCCTCAGATTTAAGGTAGAAAGCCATACTGTGTCACCTGGTGCCAGTACCAACTCTCCACGCCTTTTTCTGTCAAAAACTGCTTTATTATGTTCCTGGGTCCGGGCCATGGTGTCCTGTAGGAGTTGGTTATTGGAGGCAAAGAAGTCAATCTTTTCCTGAACCTCGGGCACAGTACATTCTGTACACCTGTGCGGTTTCTGAAGCAGAAGGGGTGCCCTTCATGGGAACAAAGTGTGCCATCTTCGACAGGCGGTCGACTATTACAAAGATCGTAGTGTGGTCCTCTGCTGGGGGCAGTTCCACGATGAAGTCAATGGACAACATCTTCCAGGGACGGTCTGGGACTGGTAAAGGCTTGAGTAGACCCCAGGCTTTGGTCCTGTAACTCTTGCTCCGTATACATATAGTGCATGTATCTACGAACTTCCTGCAGTCTTCTCTTAGCTGAGGCCACCAGAAGGTACGTTGTACCAATTCAGTGGTTTTGGTGACACCAAAGTGTCCGGCAAGCTTATGATCATGGCACAATTCCAGGACGGTTACCCGCAGATCCTCGGGAATGAAAATTTTATCCTCATGCCACAGCAGACCATCCTTGGCTAACAACTCAGGTCCAGGAGTGGGTATGAGGCCACTGGAAGCCCGCCTGAGCTGGGAAAGCAAGTCTTCCTGTAGCAGAAGGAAATTTCCAGGGGCAAGGATCGTGTCCGGAGGGGAATCATCCTGGGATTTGTGGTACATACGTGACAAAGCGTCCGGCTTCGCATTCTTGGAACCTGGACGATAGGTCACGTGAAAGGTAAAACGAGAGAAAAATAAGGCCCATCGGGCCTGTCTAGGTTTCAACCTCTTGGCAGTCTTCAGGTACTCCGTGAAGATCAGGATTGGATGAGTAGCCCCCTCCAGCAGGTAGCACCCCTTTGAGGGCGGTTTTTATCGCCAGCAATTCCCGATCTCCCACATCGTAGTTCTTCTCGGCTGGGGATAGTTTCCGCGAGAAGAATGCCACGGGGTGAAGAAGGGCCTTGATGCCCTGTCTCTGGGACAGGATTGCTCCTACAGCTATCTCAGAGGCGTCCACTTCCAGGACGAAGGGTAACGAAGGGTCCGGGTGCTTCAGGATGGGAGCTGAGGTAAAGAGCCCCTTAAGGGCCTCAAAGGCCCATTGGGCTTCGGGAGACCAGTGGAAGCGGGTACCTTGTTTGGTGAGCCGTGTAATGGGTGCCACTATGGCCGAGAATCCTCTGATGAACTTGCGATAAAAATTGGCGAAGCCAATAAATCGCTGAATACCCTTCTTATCTGCAGGAATAGGCCAGTCCAGGATGGCCGTGATTTTCTGGGGGTCCATCCGAATGCCCTTATTGGAGATGATCAAGCCCAAGAAGGGTATGCTTTCTACTTCAAAGAGGCATTTTTCGGCCTTGGCATAGAGGCCATGTTGCCGGAGGCGGCCCAGGACACTTTTGACATGCCCACGGTGTAACTCTAGGGAGGAAGAGAAAATTAGTATGTCATCAAGATAAACAACAGCAAAAACATCTAGAAAGTCCCGGAGCACATCATTAATGAAGGACTGGAAGGTAGCAGGGGCGTTACAGAGTCCGAAGGGCATCACTAGGTACTCTAAGTGCCCAAATCGAGACCGAAATGCCGTCTTCCATTCATCCCCATCCTTAATACGAACTAAATTGTACGCCCCTCTGAGGTCCAACTTGGAAAAAATGGAGGCCGTGCCAAGCCTCTGGAACAGTTCTGGAACTAAGGGAAGAGGATAGCGTTTTTTAACGGTGACCTCGTTTAGGGCGCGGTAGTCCACGCAGGGTCTAAGGGAATGGTCCTTCTTTTCTACAAAAAATATTCCCGCACCTGCTGGGGATGTGGACGGACGGATGAAACCCTTTCTCAGGTTTTCATCAATGTAGTCTTTGAGTTTCCCCTGCTCCACCTCTGTTAGGGGAAAAACCCTGCCGAAGGGAATCTTGGCCCCGGGGAGAAGCTCAATGGGGCAGTCATAAGGCCTGTGGGGTGGCAACACATCTGCTCCTTGTTTGCTGAACACATCCAGGTAGGCATGGTAGGCTTCTGGGATGGACTGGCGTAGGCCCGCCTCAGTCTCCAAGCAAAGCAGGGCGGAGGGTTTTGCGGAAACCGTAGAGCCGCAGGACCTCCGGCAGTAGAGAGAGGAAAAGGCCACCTCTCCTGTGGCCCAGTTGATGACTGGATTATGTGCCTGCAACCAGGGAAGGCCCAAAATGACCGGGAACAGGGGGGAGGAAATTATGTCCAACCGTAGAAGCTCCTGGTGTGATCCAGAGATGACCGTGGGTAGTGGGGCAGTCTCCTGGGTCACCGGGCCTGTCCCTGTTCCCTAGGGAGAAGGGGAATCCGATGCCGGGCAGCAAAAACAGAGTCCATGAAGCAACTGCAGGCCCCAGAGTCAATGATGGCCGTGGTCCGCAGGGTTCTTCCTGGGAGCTGAAAGGAAACAGAGAGGGCAAGATGAGCCGACACCCCGGTCACTGGATCAACATAACTGGAAAGAATAGTTGAAAACTTACGGAGTTTAGCCGGGCAATTTCTGACATAATGACCTGGCTCTCCGCAATACAGGCACAAATTGTTGTTGCGGCGTCTCTGACGTTCTGCTGGAGTGAGAGAAGGCCGCAGGAGTCCTAACTGCATGGGTTCAGATGCAGTGGGGGTATGAACAGGCCGGGCAGAGGGAGCAGAGCAGAAGTGACTTGGGGCCCTGGGGAGCATCCAGGTTGGTCTTGGGGACCCCATGGTTTGTTCGGCCCTACGCTCCCGTAGCCGCCGATCGATTTGGATGGATAAGTCTATAAGAGCGTTCAGAGTCTGAGGAACCCCTACTCTGGCGAGCTCGTCCTTGAGCGCATCTGAGAGGCCCATGCAGAACTGGTGACGAAGGGCAGCGTCGTTCCAGTCAGTGTCGGCACCCCATCGCCTGAACTCAGCCACATAGTCCTCTGCTGGTCGCCGACCCTGTTGGAGAGAACGTAGGGCGGCTTCCGCAGTGGTTGAGAGTTGGGGGTCCTCATATAACTGCGCCATGGCGTCAAAAAAGGTAGTGAGACTGGTCAGTGCTGCATCCTTTTGTTCCACGAGGCGGTGGGCCCAGATTTGGGGATCCCCAGTCAGTAGGGCTACCACAAAGCCCACCTTAATGGTCTCTAAGGAGAAGGTCCTAGGTTGTAGAGCAAAGGAGAGTGAATGAATGCGGGGAGTATAGCGAATAAACAGACCTAACTGGAGGGATGGGAGGATCATACAGCCCAGAATGGTAGCTTTTTACTGTTGGTCTTTTATTTCTAGGGGCTTTTTGCTGTTTAGATGATGATATGCCTTTTTCTCCCCCCTCATTGACAAAACGGAGGAATGTATAATTGTGAGAATGTGATGTTTATTTTGTGTAATGGAAAAAAAACTAATAAAAATATAAAGTTTAAAAAAAGTGTGCAATGACGCTGCCTCCTCCTCTTCTCTCCCGAATGAAATGCTTAACGCTTTAATAATCACCCTACCAAAGCCAGGGAAGGAACCTACCACACCCCAAAACTTTAGGCCAATTTCACTCCTCAATGTAGACACAAAGATATTCGCCAAACTCATAGCTAACAGACTAGTCCAAATTATGCCCACCCTGATTCACCCAGACCAATCTGGATTCACGAAAGGAAGACAGACTTATGACGCTACGAGGAGACTAATAAACATAATCCACCATGCTGAGACCAGTAGAGCGCCTTCTCTGCTCTTATCTCTAGACGCAGAGAAGGCGTTCGATAGAGTCCATTGGGCTTACTTAGAAGCCACACTCCACAAATTCGGATTTAACGGCCATATACTGTCAGCGATAATGGCCTTGTACTCCTCCCCTTCGGCCCAAGTATACACGGATGGGATGGTCTCCCGACCTTTCCCCATAACCAACGGAACCCGCCAGGGTTGTCCCCTATCGCCACTTATCTTCAACTTAATAATGTAACCCCTGGCGGCACACATCAGAATGAGTAGAGATATCACTGGATTTAAAATAGGACTCATTGAACATAAAATTAACCTGTTCGCCGATGACGTCATAATGATGCTCACCAACCCCATGTCTTCCCTGGCTTCGGTACAGAATGTTTTAACGAAATTCGGTTCGGTCTCATTATAAAGTTAATGAAACGAAATCCTATGTTTTAGACCTGGGACTCGATGCTATTACCAGCAATATATTACGTAACCAATACGCATATCCTTGGGCAGACCATGGCATATCCTACTTGGGTATAACACTCACCAAATCCATATCCAACTTATTCAAACATAACTACTTAGACACCAAACACATGCTATCCAAAGAAACGACCAAACTAGCTAAATTCGAACTGTCATGGTCAGGAAGGTTAGCAGCCTTTAAAATGCTCATATTGCCTAGACTACTTTACACATTTCGCACCCTTCCCATCCCGTTATCCAACTCCTACCTCAAATCTCTACAAATGATCCTTAATAATTATATATGGCAAGGTAAAAAACCAAGAAGCAATCATTATAAACTCATCAAACATAAACATGTGGGAGGCATGGGATACACTGACATCCGGGATTACTACTTAGCCACCATTCTTTCCCAATTGCAAGAATGGACCAAACCCCATCACACCACGCTCTGGGGTGATATAGAAAACACCGCCACACCAGGTCCCAATCTTAAGTACTGGCTGTTTAGCACTTCAGCCTCAGTGACAAATATTCACTTGTACTCACCAACCATTCAGGCAACGGTTAAAGCCTGGAAAATACTGCATAACACTACGTGGAGGTCCTCCACCACGGAACGTTTACAAATACCCCTACAGACTCTCCAAATTTTATCTCCTGATCTAACCCTCCCTAAATGGCTCACACCACATGCACCATCCACTACTGAACTTAGAACCCTAACCGACCACAAACCCTTCTCAGCGTTCCAGTCCTCCTATGAAGCACCTGCTTCTGACTTTCTCACTTACCACAGGATTCGATCCTGTTTGTCCACACACACACGCATAGAAGGGGAATTGCCTACAAAACTGTGGAATTTCTATTTCTCCCAAGAACCCACTACAAAGGTTATATCACTCATTTACTCCTCGCTACAAGAGAAAAATTTCTTCTACAAGTCCAAACCCTTCAAAGATTGGGAATCAGATACACAAATGCAATTCTCTGATGCACAATGGCAACAAGCCCTAAGAACAGTACATAAAGCCACACATTGCACTGGATTATGGGAACTGACGCACAAAATCACACTCAGATGGTACTTGACTCCATACAGACTGGCTAAATTCCAATCCAACACCACTCCGCTCTGCTGGCGGAACTGCACCCACACGGGTACTCTACTCCATATTCTATGGCAATGCCCAAAATTACAGTCCCTTTGGACGGCAGTCACACAGCTCCTACGAGAATTGAGTCAAACTAATATAACCCTGACGCCACAACTAGCTATTCTCTACATAATTCCAGACGTTATCCCACACGCATTTCACACGATCCTCACTCATGTCCTCCTAGCAACCAGACTTCTTATAACCAGAAACTGGAAATCTCCGAATATACCAACTATATTGGACGTTATCACTCTAGTCCACTCACACTACACCTACGAAATCATAGGATCAAGAGGCCTCGCCTCTCACTCCAATATCCAAACAAAATGGCTCCAATGGCACATTTGGTACAAGAGTAAGATTGCATGATAAGCTTACATAATTTCCTTCTGAATATGTTATAATAGTCCTGTAGATACGGTAAACCCACATTCAACCTATTTCTCGAGGTCCCTGTCCCTCCACCCTCCCTCCCCTCCCTTCCTTCTCCTCCTTCCCCTATATCCTAACCCTACAACCCCTAATCTGGTTTCTCCATGGTACATACCTGTGTTATATTTTTATAATGCCTGTTTTCTAAACTATATGTATTTATATGTACCACTGTTATTAGCTGCTTCTGATTCGATGTAATATGCTTGAATTTCTTGGAATTGTATACTATTTTACTGTTAAATGGATAATTCAATAAAAATTGATTTAAAAAAAATAAAATACAGGTCTAGCTAGTGACTTATTACTCTGATCATCCAAGATGATGTAGAGCTTGACTGCTTTGTCTCTGCGTCCCGTTGGGTAAACTTTCACCAGACAGATTTTAGAGCAGGATCTGCCACCTGTACTTCCTTTGCAGACTTCAGTGCACTGTGAAGTGATTGCTGTGGTATCTGTACTAGAGTCTTTGGTCTCCCTGCCTTGCTCCTTGTCACTATGGACAAGTGGGAAGGTTCTTGGAGTAGGCCTTGGATGTAAAGCTGTGTGGTGCTCTGCAGTGTTGGTCATCTTACTTTAAAAAAGTAATTAGTTAAGTTACAAATTACTTCTCCCAAAAAGTAATTGCGTTAGTAACTCAGTTACTACATTGGAAAAGTAATTAGTTACGCAGCAAAGTAACTGACTTTTTTTAAAATATTCTATACGTGTAACTAATGGGCGGGTCTATTATTACTGTAACCAAGGGGCGCATTTATTATTATTGTTATATATCGTGTAACCAAGGGGCTGCTCTATTATTACTCTAACCAAGGGCAGATCTGTTATAGCGTGTAAGCAAGTGGCGGGTCTATTATTATTATATCGTGTAAGGGGCGGATGGCTACAGAAGAGGGCGAATGTTAAATTAATGGGCAGAGCTCGATATATAACAATAATAATAAATGCGCCCCTTGGTTACAGTAATACTAGACCCGCCCCTTACTTACACGATAGACGCCCCTTGCAGAGTAGCACGAGCATCAGGAGCGTGCGGCATCGCCTCGTACAATTACATGTTAACTGCCCCTGCGCGGTGTAGAGTTCACTCAGAGCTGTTTAGGTTCGGCAATTTTCGGAGGCTCCGTAGTCCTTCGTACTGCGCAAGCCCTGCACCTGCGCAGTACAGGGGGTCCTTATCCGGCGGGGGAACTTTTTCTGCAGGACACCGGAATTACACTACTGCCATCTATTGGCGGTAGATGTAATTGGGGTAACTAAGCCAAAGTAATGGGAACTGAGTTAGCATGAGGGGAAAAGTAATCAGTTAGATTACTCGTTACCCTCTAAAGTAACTGCGTTAGGTAACTCAGTTTATTTTAACTCAGTTACTTACATCACTGGTGCTCTGTGCTGTCACACTCTGTGCATTTGACACTGACCTTACAGTCCTTGGCGAAGTGTGTAGACGAAGAGCAGCACTTGTAACAGATGTTGTTCTCTTTGAGGAAAGCTTTGCGGTCCTGGATGGTCTTTGTCCTGAAGGCTCTGCATTTCAGAAGAGGATGTGGCATCTTATGTAGAGGGCAGAACTTCGTAGGGTCATTGTCTTGATCCTCTGGCTGAGACTCTGCAAATCTGTGAGAAGAAATGTTAGTTTTGTGCACTGCTACTGGAGCTCTGAGTTGCTTAGGACCAGAAGAAGTGGTGTAAGACACTGGAAAAATGAAGCTGGGGTCATCTTTCATTCCTGCTTGTCTGTCTACAAAGTCCACAAACTCACTAAAGGGTGGAAAGGGCACATTGTGTTTCCGTTTGTAGTTACAGCCATGTGCAAACCATCTTTCGTGTAACTCATAAGGAAGTTTTTGTGCTAAGGAGTTAATACCTCTAGCAGAGTCAAGATAAGAAAGGCCAGGTAAGTCACCTTCTGCTTTAGCAACTTGTAACTCCATACATAGGTCACTGAATTCTCTGAGTCTTTGGTAACCTCTGCTAGGTATTTTTGGGAAGTCTTCTATCCTTTTAGTGTTGAAAATATTTTTATTGGTGTTTTTCAAGAAAAACAATAAAACAGTAAACATCATGAGATAAATGTGTACAGAGAACGGTAACAGAACAACATTTACGGAAGGCCAGCCAATGACTATCGTCCGCAGCTGGTCCCCGTCAGTGAGCTTGGAGAATTGGGAAGAAAACCTGTTCTCTGACCCATGAAGTCTTGCTAATGAGAGATGCTCATGAGTTACTACATGAGGTACCATGCAAAAAATAACATAAAGGAGACCGAAAAAGAGAGGAGAGAGGAAAGAGGAGGATAAAACAAAGAAGGAATAAGGAGGTAGGGGGGTGAAAAGAGCAGAAGGAAGAGAGAGGAGTAGGGGGAGAGGGGGAGAGAGGGGGAGGGGGTGAGGGTCATGCACGGGAGGGTGGGGTAAAAGGGAGCCTAATGTGTCCCTACCTGACCGATATTTTGTTCAACAAAGTATCAGAAGAGTAGAAGCGGAGCCAGATCGACCATTGAGTTATACATTTGGTGTATGTGTCATTGTCCAATGCCAGCATCTCCTCCATTCTCATGGTGTCATTCATAATTGATACCCACCGTGACAATGGGGGAGTATTCTTTGTCTTCCAATAAGCGGGTATCAGTTGCCTAGCAGAGGACATGAAGAAACTAAGCAATCTTTGCCTCTGCGACTTTATAGACCCAGCAGTATGGAGAGTAGTGCAATTTTCGGGGAAATAGGAACTGGTCTATCAGCTATGAGAGTATAACATTCAAAAACCTGCGTCCAGAAGGGGCGGGTCCTCTCACAGTCCCACCAGACGTGTATATATGTTCCGACTGAAGTTTCACAGCGCCAGCAAGTGGCCGGTGCAGACGGAAAGATTTTGTGTAGAGTTGAAGGATCCCTGTACCATCTGGACAGGAGCTTGTAGTTTTTTTCTTGAGAGTAGCAGGAGATGGTTGACTTATGCGTAAAATAAAAAGAGGTTTGCCATTCCGGCATAGAGATGTCCTCACCCAGGTCTGCAGTCCACATCCTGGTGTAGTGCGGGAGTTAATCTTGTGTTAAGGTCTGTAGTAGGTTATATAAGGAGTAAAGGAGGTGTCTGGGAGTTTCTTGTAGCGAACATAGTTCCTCAAAGCTGGTATACCTGCGATGTATTTGAGAGGAGGAATGCAGGTGCTTGGTAAATGTGGACATATGTAAGGCTGTGAGCCAGTCTCCAGGGCCTGCCGGAGGTGAGTGTACAAATGTGTGAGCTTGTGGACCCTAGGGAGGTTGCTCCTATACCTTGCGGGAGGGCGGGGTGGTCAAAAAGGGACGTCAGGGGGCCAGGGTCCGAGGAGAGGGTGATGTTAAGTCCTTTCCTATACCATAGCTTCAAGGAGGCCAAAGTTAGTGGGGATAGGGATGTCAAACGGGTGTAGTCGTGTTTGTAACCCCATAGAAGAGCCCGGAGGTCTACAGGAGAGAGGTCTTGTTCAACTGTCACCGAAGCCTTGCAGAAAGGGCGGGGGAACCATTCTAGGATGCGAGCTACATGAGCGGCTGTGTGGTAGGTCTCAAAATCAGGGCGACCTTTTCCTCCCATTGTCTTCGGAAGCGTGAGCATTTTAAATTTAACTCTAGGGAGTCCCCCATTCCATGTGAATCTGATGGCTAGTGAGCGCAGGGAGGTAAAAAATGATTAGGGGACGTGGATGGGAACCGTTTGGAATAAATACAGGAATTTGGGTAAGGTGTCCATCTTTAGGGTGTTGATCCTTCCGAACCACGGCAGTGAGGACCCTCCCCATTCCTCAAGGTCTTTCCGTATTCGGGAGAGTAGGGGCATATAGTTTAGGGAGAACAAATTAGCTAGGTTTGAGGGTATAATGATCCCTAAGTAAGAGATCCCCTTGGTTTGCCAACGGAATGAGAAATTAGATTTTAGAAGGGACAGGGTGGAGGGGGTGAGGGATATGTTAAGGGCTTCCGTCTTAGTTATGTTAATCTTAAAGTTGCTATGGGTGCCAAAATGGTGGAATTCCCTAAGTAGGGAAGGTAGTGAGGTGTGTGGATTCTGAATGTACACTAGGAGGTCATCAGCATATAGGGAGAGTTTATGGTGTGCAGATGGAGTTTGGATACCAAGAATGGAGGGGTTTTGACGTATGGCGCAGGCCAGATGTTCGATTATGATGACAAAAAGGAGGGGGGATAGGGGGCAGCCCTGCCTAGTACCATTTGTGATGTCAAAGGGGGCCGATGTGGTACAGTTGACTAAGACCGTAGCCGAAGGTCGGGAATATAGGGACATAACTTTGGAGATAAAGGGAACTCCGAGGCCAAGCTGTTCTAGGGACAGCTGCAGAAACCTCCAGCTGACCCTATCGAAGTTCTATCCTTTTAAACAGTGTACTCTCTATAGCCTCTGGTGAGCCATAACATCTATCCAGTCTGTTCCAGATGTTTGCAAGGCCTATCTCAGGGTGGTTTATATTAATGTCTCTGATCCTTTTGGCGTGTTCAGCAGAATCATTGCCAAGCCACTTTACAAGGAGTTCTATCTGTTGTCTGCAAGATAGATCTAGACCTTGGATAACACTCTGGAAAGAGGATCGCCACGCCCTGTAGTGTAGAGGGCGATCACTAAATTTGGCAAGTCCTTGGGTAACTACCTCGCATTTGACCAGGAACTTGGCAAAGTCTACAGTAGCCTGATTGGCATTGGGGTAGGCTGCTGGTGTATTGCGGTGCGGTGTAAAGGCATACCTGATAGAAGTCTCTTCTTTAGGCTCTCTTGGCTCAAACTTGCATAAGGTTGGCAGTTCGTACCGGCTCGTTGCATACACCTTTGGAGTGAAGACAGGTGTTTGATGTTTGTATTTAGGTTGAGTACCTTGTGGAGTAGAAGGTTTGGTTGAGACTGGAACGTCTGGAACTCTGTCAGATTTTTCTTACCTGTGGCACTGGGGTCCAGGGTCGGCTTGTTGCTGCTTTGTTTGATGTAACTCACTGGCATCAGTAATTTCTTGTTGTGGGATGCTGCTTGGGTCACAGTGCTGGTAGACATAATCCGACGTGCGTTGCGAGGTATCTTGGTGGTCTTCCTCTAGGCCTGGTATGCTGCGACCTGCTCTTGGCTCATCATAGACGGCTGCTTCTAGAGCTTCTGCTTCTGCAATGGCGGCAGCAGTGTCTCGTTCCACTGCCAGCTTCTCCGTGTTAGCTTCTAAGATAGCTTGCTGCAGTTTCAGAGATGCCTCCTGCTGAGCTCTTTCCTTCTCTCTCTCTTGTTCCTGTCTCACCCTTTCTTGCTCAAGGTGGGCCTTTTCTTTTTTCATCTGCAGCTCTTGGTCTGCGAATGCGGCCCTGGCTCTTGCTGCTTCAGCTTTTGAATGGGCGATAGCTGCTGCATTTGCGACAGATGACCTAGACGAGCTTGCTTATGATCGTGTTTTGTAAGAGGATGTTCTACTGTGAGACATGGCTGCGGGGAAGAAGCTGTCTTGCTGTATAGAGACCGTTCTAGTGTCGGTACTGCTTGACAGAGCGCGTCTCTGTGTAGCGTGGCTGCTTGCTTCGCCTGCCGCAGGCCTGTTTCTTTAAGGCTTCTGACTGTATGGATACTGTGTAGCCCCTGGCTGTACAGACTTCCGAAGTCAGCGTATCTTCCCTTCAGAGGTCAGCTTAAAAATGTCACTGTTCTCTCTCAAGGACATTCAGCTAAACCATTCTTATCCCATAAACATGATACCATATTTCTTCGATCGCAGTTTATTGGAACAAGCTAGGTGAAACTACAAATAACAAGAATAAACCTTGATAAGTACAATATCCCATAAATTTAGCATACATTTCAAAGACAAATATACACAGTACAATATGAGACAGTAAAAACTTACTTTTTAAGTTCACTAAAGGCTGATGGTAAGAGATTGAAACAAGACATATCCTGCCTCTTGCAGTCTTGAAACGCATGGTGAATGTGTCTCTTCCTGTGAGACTTTACCCAGAATACCTTGCCTTCTAAGTACTTCCTGGGTTATAAACTTTAATAATAACATGTAAATAATAGAAACAATACCAAAAAGGGACGCTAGATGGCGCCTACGCTCTGCAAATGATTCCCATAGGAAATTACAACACAAATGCAGATAATCAGAATATATACATCTGATGGGCAGAACAGGCATTGCATTACTTTAACTGAAAATGTGACGCTGTACCCCAAAAATTTCCATTTTCTCCCACAAATAGAGCTTTATTTTGGTGGTATTTGATCACCTCTGCATTTTTTTTGTTTTGAGCTATATACAAAGACTGACAATTTAAAAAAATATATATATTTTTTACTTTCTGCTATAAAACATTCCCAATAAAAAATTTAAAAAATCGAATTTCTTCATCAATTTAAGCCAATATGTATTCTGCTACATATTGTTGGTAAAAAAAATACCAATACGTGTATATTGATTGGTTTGTGCAAAAGTTACAGCATCTACAAACTATGGTATATATATTTTTTTGTTTCTTTTATCAGCGATCAGCGACTTATAGCAGGA
>CM053026.1:382125638-382193101 GCA_028564925.1 Lithobates sylvaticus
GGACTCCCCTTCGTCTTTGTCACAGATGAAGCGTTTGCGTTGACTCCCCATCTGATGAGGCCGTTCCCGATGAGGACCCTCACCCCAGACCAGAGGGTCTTCAACTACAGGCTGTCCAGAGCCCGAAGAGTTGTGGAGAACACTTTTGGCATCCTGGCCAGCCGCTTCCGCCTGTTCTTGACGGCTATTAACTTGGCGGAATACAAACTGAACCACATAGTTCTTGCCTGTTGCATATTGCACAACTTCCTCAAAAGACATAACAGGAACTATGTGGTGCCCTTTGGCCCAGATGTGGAGGGCCCTCCAAATGCTGACCTCACAGCCCTTCAAGTGGCACGTCCAGGCTTGCCCCCTCTAAATGCCCGCGCGGTCCGCGAGCAATATATGGACTACTTTGTAGGTAGGGGGGCCATTGCTCTGCCTGACGATGTGTGAGAGGCATTTTTAATTAAATATTTTTTTTCAACCAACCTATGATTTCTTGTCATTTCCGTATTATAGCTTATTTGACCTTGAAATTTTTTCCCTTTGCCTTCGACAGTGGGAATGCACTTTCTGGGCAAAAGGAGGTAACAGTCTCTTCTTCCCAAAAAGATTATTCTCATGTTGTGTGTTTAATACCTAATCTTTGGTCTAGAGAAGGTTTGTAGTGCATAACTGACACCCAAAATACTCCTTTTCATCACCAGGTCAGACATGTGTGTATTCACAAAAATGCTGTGCTCCGTGTTTTCGTACAAAGCACTGTGGGTGTCATTTACATAAGTCAAATCCACTATGCTCTACAAGTGCAGTGAAAAAGTGCCCTGGAAAAGAAACTTGCAGTGCAAACTGGACTTGCCTTTAGTAAATAACACCCATTGCCCCCCAAATCCTTTACATTTGACATACATAATGCATTTTGTTTTTTAAATAAGGAAGCCACACATTTAGAAAAGTAAAAAAGTTTACTTGCAAAACATTCACAAGTGCGTTTACAAACTTCTTGCCCAAACTGACAACATCTTGGTTATTTACAACATTGTTTACAAACATTCCGCATTTGGTAAAACCAGGCATGGAGCAAAACAGAACCTAGGAACTAGGAAAGTTCAACTTTCTAAAGTGAAGACAAGATCAGACATGACTATATGTTCAAAGTGTGTTTGATCTTGCCTTCATCACATGGGGGGTCACCCCTGGAAAGTGGAAATTTAGAACATGCACACAATTTGGGTCTGAAAATGGTCATTAGATGGTAAAACACATGCCTCGAATCTTCAAAAGTGCCATTTTCCATCATGGGGATGAATGGACGTTTTTTGGGGGTGCAACCCCTTCACCACAACCACTTTAGTAGTTCGTAAAGTGGTTGCACCCCCAAAAAAACATTGTCATTCATCCACCATGATGGGAGCTAGCACATGTGGACACAATGTGTGCATGTTCCAAATTTAACACAGTTCTTAACTTGCAAATGTGTTCAGAAGCAGCCACAAATGTGTGTTAATTACTTGGTGCGTTTTCAGATTTTTCCTAAAACATCAATGATGTTCTTCAATTTTTGTTGAACATCATTGATGTTTTGCTTTATGTAATCTAGATCTCTATTGCAGACCATTATCTCCCCGATGAGTACGTGGGCACTCTCTGTGGTAAAGTGTGATTTTTCTTCCACAACATCCACGTCATCTAAAAACCAAAAACAAAAAAAAATAGGGTCTTGGAAATGAGGCAGCCATACATTGATTAGCTTACCAGTAGCTGTGTTCTCCCACACTCACCTGTTGTGGTGACAAGTTCTCCAATTTCTATGATCTCTGTTTCCTCCTCCTCCTCCTCCTCCTCCTCTGCTTCTGCTCTTTCCCCTTTTTTGGGAGGTGTTGGTTTTGGGGTTTCCTCAGACGTCCCGAGTTTTCGCTCCCCTATGAGAATGTACACAAGGAAGATTTAGCAACACAATCTATTGAGGGCAGAAATAGGAAATGACAAACATTGCTTGAAAGTGAGGGACAATATTTTTGGGTGTCCAGTTACAAATGACACCAATATGAATGTAGTCACTTTGTAAAGGTCCTAAACTTATAGCTTTTTGGTCGACGTTTGGGTGATGGAGACCCCCCTCTAGTATCCACTGGAGCACATGTGTGGAAAAGCCTAATAAAAAGGGGGTTTGGGTGTCCCAGCACTAGTGCTCTAGAGTCCAGATGGGTAAACAGCTACTGGGTGACGTCTCCTTTACATTGAATAAATTGGCTGGACAGTCTTGATGACATTTCTAGAGAGAACAAACTTCCTTTCCCCCAAAAAACAACAAACATCGTATTATAAGTGGCCGAACGATCGAGGTTGAGTACGATCGAATGGACACACACACACACACGAACATGACAGTGGCAGAAAGATCGAGGTTGAGTACGATCGAATGCACAGACGAACCTGAAAGTGGCCATTTTGGAATGTACAACTTTGTAAAAATCCAAACACATGGAGCAGTATGCAAGCAAGAAATCAAACACAAAACACAACTACTTACTTTTTTGAAGAACTCGCTTGATCTTTCTGTACTGATCGCCCTCCCTCACTTTCAGGTCTGACCAGCGTTTCCTCAGTTGCTCCTTGGATCGTTGTACCCCAAAATGATTGTACAGCCTCCTCACAACTTTAGACATGATCTTGGCCTTGCGGACATTGGGGTTGAGGTAAGGCCCATACTTCCCATCATAGTCGCTCCTCTTTAATATGTCCACCATCTCCAACATTTCTCCAAATGACATATTGGAGGCCTTGAATTTCAGGCTCCGGGATCGGGACGTTTCTGCCTCCGGACTTTCCTCGTCCTCCTCCTCGTTGGTGGGATATTTCGGGCGCACCTGCTGTGTCCCCGCCATGTGCTCTCCCCACTGCGCCGTAAAGAGAAGGGGTGGGGAATAGACGAGAAAGATCGTCAGCGGCGGGCGGAGTTTGACGCATGCGCACTGTATATAAAACGTCACACGCCTGTGTCGTAGCCACGATCTGGGAGACGAGGGGAGAGAAAGCTCACGCACGAGACGATCGCTATAACGAAGGTACAATTTGACGTTGGTACATAACTAGCCTAGACTGATTAGACCTTGAGGCTTCTTTATGGAGAAGATTAGGAGACTTTGGACTGACATTATTTATAGTGTTTTGTGTGGTGTTGTGTCTTGCAGAGATTATGGACGGCTTCAACGATGTGAGTTTTCTCCCCCTCTTCATTGATAAATATAGGGAAATGCCCCTATTATGGCAGGCAAAACACCGCGACTATAGCAACAGACCAAAGAGGTACGCAGCCCTGCAGAAACTTGTGGCATTTGTAAAGCCAACGTTCCCCACGGCAACCGTGGCGAAGTTAAAAGTAAAAATTGCTAACCTGAGGAGTACCTATTTCCGGGAGCGCAATAAGGTCCGGAAGTCCCAAGCATCTGGAGCTGCAGCAGATCAGGTCCATGTCCCCACGCTCTGGTACTATGAGAGGCTCCACTTTCTCAAAGACCAGGCTAATGTCAGGAAGTCACTCTCGACTCTTCCTTGCACGCGTCCTTCCATGCACGCACCCCCTGATGAGGCTTCCGAGGACCAACCTGGGCCTTCCAGTCTGGAAGAGGTGGAGGAGCCCAGCTTGAGCCAGGTATAGTAGTTTTGTTACCATTTTTGGGAAGAATAAATGATGTTCAGTTAATTCAGGATCCCCAATTGCTTAGTTCCTAACGTGATTGACATATCAACAGACAGTAGTGTTGGATACATTTGGGGCAAGAATCTAAACTGCTGGGCTGAGAATTGTATGGTTTTATATTTGTAAACATTTTGCAACAGTCACTAGATGAAAATTGTGTGTGTTTGATGAACAAATAACTCAAACTATGTCCCTTTTTCATACACAGGAAGACCTCAGCCAGGTGGTGGCTGTGGAATGTGGCAGTCAGGAGGAGGCAGGGGGTAGTGGCAGCCAACAGGGGGGTAGGCGTAGGAGCCTGACTGTCTCCCAAGTCCCTCCCCTCCGCCTTCCCTACAGAAGGGCGAGAAGGATGGGGGAGGTGGGAGAGTCAGCGCTCCAGCTGATCAGAGATGCTTCTGCCTCCCTATATGCCACACCCACCTACGAGGAGGCCTTTGCCTCCTTGGTTGCCAATAAAATGACGGGTATGGAGGCGGGGCAACGCAGCATGTGTGAGGATGTCATCCTCAAAATCCTAAATGAGGGGGTGGCTGGGGGGACTCCCCTCACACATGTTTGCGATAGTGACCTTGCTCCGCCTCCTCCTCCTCCTCCTTCTGCCACCCCACCAGCACCACAGCCACAGCGTGGAAGGAAGCGTACAAGGAAGACCTGAGAGTGACGACCTGGATTCAGTCTGGTCTGAGAGAAGATGGAGCCTCTCGTATGACCAGAGCCTGGGGACCTAGATGGCATCTGCTGCAGTTCCGGATGTTTTGGACTTCAGGATCAGATTGCACTCCCTTATTATTTAGATAGGTACTCCTCAGGCCCCCAATTTTCTAAGCTTGAAAAATGATGGTTGCCGTGGGGGTCCAAGGCTTTGCAAATTCCCCAAGTTTCACCATGGCTGCATTCCTCTTTGTTTTGTTGCTGAGACCGAAATAAAGGTATTTTTGAATTGAAATAATCATTGCCTATTGTGTTTTACTTTTCTACAATGACAGTTTATTTGGGAGTATGCAGGTACATTTCACTAATCATAAAGTATAATTAACAAGGGGCACCAACAACAAACAAACTCCTAGTAAATTTAAGCAACAAATACAAATGTTAATAATGTGGTTTTGCTAAGTTGAGACTAGGGATGAGCCGAACACCCCCGGGTTCGGTTCGCACCAGAACCTTCGAACCGACCGAAAGTTTGCGCGAATTTTCGAACCCTATACGTTATAATGGACGCGAACGTTCGAAATCAAAAGTGCTAATTACAACGGCCAATATGCATGTTAATGTCATAAAACAGGTTTGGGGACCCGGGTCCTGCCCCAGGGGACATATATCAATGCAAAAAGAACTTTTAAAAACTAACGTTTTTTCGGGAGCAGTCATTTTAATGATGCATAAAGTGAAAAAAATAAAGTGAAATTTTCCTTTAAATATGGTACCTGGGGGGTGTCTAAAGTATGCCTGTGAAGTGGCATGTGTTTCCCGTGTTTAGAACTGTCCTTGCACAAAATGACATTTGTAAAGGAAAAAAAGAAGCCATTTAAAACCACTTGCGGCTTTAATGTCATGTCTTGTCCTGGCCGCCATATGGCTGAAAATCCTTGAGAAAAATGGCATGGCTACCCCATCATCCCCCCCCCCCCCCCACCCCAGCCCCTTTGGGTCTTGTATGGATATTAAGGGGGACCCCGCACCCAAAATAAAACCCTATACCTACAACCCTATATACTCTGAACAGCAGTATATAGGTGGTGCAAACAAGACACGGACTGTAGGTTTGTTCTTAAGTAGAATCTGAACAGGTACATTATGAAGTGTAGCTCCATCCCAAAAAAATCTATTTTTAAGCTTTTTGGAGAACATAGGGAGGGGTTATCACCCCTGTAACATTTGCTGTCTTTGCACATCTGTTCAGAACATGTCACCTCCCTTTCCGTCCCAATGACAAATGTTTTTGGAAAAGTGGGGTTTGAATTGAAACAAGGATTGGTGATAAAGCATCAGTAGAGAGGAGATACCTTTTTCCCAAATTAAATCTAACAGGATAGAATTTCCCTTCCTAGGGGTAGATTTCCTCTCACTTCCTGTTTTCTCTTTCCGTTTGCAAGTAGGAGTCGTTTGTAAGTTGGATGTTTGAAAGTAGGGGCCTGCCTTATATACTCTGCAGAAATTTGCCCTATTAGATGTTGGTGTAGCCACAAGACTGGTGGGCACAGGAATGGGCCCTGCTGTGAGTTAATAGATCAAGATTTGTACTTGCATGCACCTGTTGAACCGGGCAGAAAAATTGGGCCTTTTGGTGGTGGTGGTGGTGGTGGACGGTGTTGCCACAAGACTGTAAGCCCTCACAGTTACTCTTGGTGGGCGCAGGAATGGGCCCTGCTGTGAGTTATTAGATCAAGATTTGTAATTGCATGCACCTGTTGAACAGGGCAGAAAAATTGGGCCTTTGGTGGTGGTGGTGGTGGTGGACGGTGTTGCCACAAGACTGTAAGCCCTCACAGTTACTCTTGGTGGGCGCAGGAATGGGCCCTGCTGTGAACTATTAGATCAAGATTTGTAATTACACGCCCCTGTTAAACAGGGCTGAAAAATTGTGCCTTAGGCATTGGTGCTGGTGCCACAACACTGCAACCCCTCACAGATACTGTACTCTTAGCACAGCAATGAGACCTGTAGCAAAGCATTGCCTCAAAATTGTAATTACACGCCCCAACAGGGGCTGAAAAATTGTGCCTTAGGCACTGGTGCCACACACTGCAACCCCTCACAGATACTGTACTGGGATCACAGCAGTCACACCTGTTGCGAAGCATCTTTTTAAAAAATTGTAATTACACGCCCCTGTTAAACAGGGGATGAAAAATTGTGCCTTAGGCATTGGTGCTGGTGCCACAACACTGCAACCCCTCACAGATACTGTACTCTTAGCACAGCAATGAGACCTGTTGCAAAGCATTGCCTAAAAATTGTAATTACACGCCCCAACAGGGGCTGAAAAATTGTGCCTTAGGCATTGGTGCTGGTGCCACAACACTGCAACCCCTCACAGATACTGTACTTGGAGCACAGCAGTCACACGTGTTGCGAAGCATTTTTTTAAAAAAAAAAATTGTAATTACATGCCCCTGTTATACAGGGGCTGAAAAATTGTGCCTTGGGCACTGGTGCTGGTGCCATGGATCATTGAGGAGGAGGAACAGGATAGTCAGTGAACATAAGAGGACAGTCAGTCAGCATCAGCATAGGCAGTCTTGAAGGGATGTGACATTATAAATTATTCCGTTATATCCGCTTCAGGTGCCTGGTAGCTGGTGGTGATCCAAGACTGATTCATTTTGATGAAGGTCAGTCGATCAACCGAGTCGGTGGACAGGCGCACCCTATGATCGGTGACAAATCCTCCAGCAGCACTGAATGTGCGTTCGGAAAGAACGCTGGAGGCAGGACAGGCCAGTAGCTCAATTGCATACTGTGCAAGCTCTGGCCAGTGATCCATCCTCAGGACCCAGTAAGCCAGAGGATTTTCGGTGGGAAAGGTGTTCAAGTCTGACCTTGCCCCAAGGTATTCCTGCACCATGTATATCAGACGCTGGCGATGGTTGCTGGAACCGATCATACCTTGGGGCTGCAGACTAAAAAATTGTCTGAACGCATCGGTCAGACGTCCACCTTCCCCACCGCTCCTTCTGCTACTGACCGAAGCCTCAGCAACTCGTCGTCCAGGACCAGGAGTTTGTAACCTCCCAGTTTCTGGGAACGCGTTGCACAGACCTTTCTGCAAGGCCTCCCTGAGATGTCTCATCCTCTGCTCCCTCTGCGACGGCAAGATAAGGTCCGCAACCTTACCCTTGTACCGTGGATCAAGGAGAGTGGCCAGCCAGTAATGGTCCCTCTCCTTGATCCGAAGAACACGAGGATCCTTACGCAGGCTTTTCAGGATCAGGGAGGCCATGCAGCGTAGGTTTGCTGAGGCATTCGGTCCGGAGTCTTCTGGGTCACTGAGGATGACATGATCGCCAGCCACCTCCTCCCAGCCACGTACAAGTCCACTGGTTTGTTGGAACTGTACATCATCCCTAAAAGACTGCTGCTGCTGATGCTGAGTGCCAGGCTCCACCTCCATGCTCACACAATCCTCCTCCTCCTCCTCCTCCTCCTCATCCTCTTCCTGTGTGATGGGTGGGACAGAAGGAACACTGTCCAGATAAAGGGGGCCTTGAGAGGCAAGGAAGTCCTCCTCTTCCTGCCTCTGTTCTGCCTCAAGTGCCCTGTCCATTATCCCACGCAGCGTATGCTCCAACAGGTGGACAAGAGGTACAGTGTCACTGATGCATGCACTGTCACTGCTCACCATCCTCGTGGCCTCCTCAAATGGTGAGAGGACAGTGCATGCATCCCTGATCATGCTCCACTGACGTGGGGAAAAAAAACCAAGCTCCCCTGACCCTGTCCTGGTGCCGTAGTCGCAAAGGTACTCATTGATAGCCCTCTGCTGCGTGTGCAGTCGCTGCAGCATGGCCAACGTTGAGTTCCACCTGGTGGGCATGTCACATATTAGGCGGTTCTTGGGCAGGTTCAGCTCCTTTTGCAGCTCAGTCAGCCGAGCACTGGCATTATAAGATCGGCGGAAATGCACACAGACTTTCCTGGCCTGCCTCAGGACATCCTGTAAGCCTGGGAACCTGCCCAAGAACAGCTGCACCACCAGGTTGAGGACGTGAGCCATACAGGGCACATGGGTGAGCTGCCCCTGTCGCAGGGCGGAGAGGAGGTTGGTGCCATTGTCAGAAACGACCATTCCTGGCTTAAGCTGGCGTGGCGTCAACCACCTCTCGGCCTGCCCCTGCAGAGCTGCCAGAACCTCTGGCCCAGTGTGGCTCCTGTCCCCCAAACACACCAGCGCAAGCACGGCATGGCATCTTTTTGCCTGCGTACTTGCGTAGCCCCTTGTACGCCTACGGAGCACCGCTGGTTCCGAGGACAGAGCACTGGAGGAAGAAGAAGAGGAGGGGGGGTGGAGGAGAGAGGTGTGTCACAACCAGTAGCAGTAGTAGCATTTTGGAGGCATGGTGGCGGAACAACCTCCAACACTACTGCACCTTGTCCTGCATCCCTCCCAGCTGCCAATAGAGTGACCCAATGGGCCGTGAAAGAAAGGTAACGTCCCTGTCCATGCCTGCTGGACCATGAGTCAGCGGTAATATGCACCTTACCGCTGACCGCCCTGTCCAGCGAGGCATGGACATTGCCTTCCACATGCCGGTAGAGAGACGGAATCGCCTTCCGTGAGAAAAAGTGGCGTTTGGGAACCTGCCACTGAGGAACCGCACATTGAACAAACTCATGGAAGGGGGCCGAGTCTACCAACTGAAAAGGCAGCAGTTGAAGTGCTAGCAATTTAGCCAAGCTAGCATTCAACCACTGGGCATGTGGATGGCTGGGAGTGTACTTCTTTCGACGGTCCAGCAGCTGGGGCAGGGAAATTTGCCTGGTAGAATCGGACGTCGGTGTACTGCAAGTACTTGGTTGTGACACACCTAATTCTACACCTTCAGTCCTCTCAGAGCAGCTTTCAGAGAGGACTGAAGATGTAGTGGGGATGGGGATCCCAGCTGATGAGGAGCAAGGAGAGGTCCGCTTAGTTCTTTGGTGTGGGTCTTTTATGTGTGCTTGCCAACGAGCTGCATGGCAGGTCGACATATGTCTGCTCATGCTTGTGGTGCCCAAGCGGCTGATGTTTTGGCCACGCGAGATACGCTTGAGACAAATATTGCAAATAGCAGTGGTGCGATCTGATGCACTCGTCTCAAAAAAGGCCCACACCAAAGAACTTTTCTGATAACGTGCAGAGGCAGCGCCCTGCACAGGCGGAGCTCTGCGGTGTTGTACAGTTGCTGTGCTGGCCTCTAGCTGGCCTCCAGGGGGCATCCTGCCTCGTTGGACATGTGACGCCGCATCCTCCTCCTCCTCGTCCTCCTCCTCATCCTCTCTCCCTTCAGGCACCCATGTGGAGTCAGTGACCTCATCATCCCCTCCCTCTTCACCACTAGAGCAAACCTGGCAGTAAGCTGCAGCTGGTGGAACAGTACTGCCAGATTGCTGTCCTTCAGCATCCCCTCTCTCTGCGCGCACACTACTGACTTCCTCAAGCTGGGTATCATCATCCGAGCCTTCCAATCGTTGGGCATCCTCCTGGAGCATGTACCCAACACTGTGCTCAAAGAGTACGGGGGACTCCTCAGGAGGACATGGTGGGTCTAGGGAAGGGGTGGCTGATGATGCCATTGAGTACGCGTTGGCAGCTGCTCTGCCAGTACCCTGAGCCTGGGTGAGAGAGGATGAGGAGGATGAGGAGGGCTTGGTCATCCATTCTACCAAGCCTTCAGCATGATGCGGCTCCACATGTCCAGCTGCCGAAAACAAAGACGCGCGTGTCCCATGGCCACGTGCTGATGACGATGCACGACCACGTCCACGTCCACGTCCACTAGAAACAGAGCCTGCCTGCCCTGTGTTCTTGCCTCTGCACGCTCTGCCTCCCCTTGGCGGTCTTCCAGCCATTGTAGTCGGTAGTCCTGTGGGTGCTGCTGAGAAGAAAATATAGGAGCTCTGTGTGATGCCACTAACACACTAGAAGTCCTATGGGTGCTTCTGGGAAGAAAATATAGGAGCTCTGTGTGATGCCACTAACACACTAGAAGTCCTATGGGTGCTTCTGCAAAGAAAATATAGGAGCTCTGTGTGATGCCACTAACACACTAGAAGTCCTATGGGTGCTTCTGCAAAGAAAATATAGGAGCTCTGTGTGATGCCACTAACACACTAGAAGTCCTGTGGGTGCTTCTGAGAAGAAAATATAGGAGCTCTGTGTGATGCCACTAACACACTAGAAGTCCTATGGGTGCTTCTGCAAAGAAAGTATAGGAGCTCTGTGTGATGCCACTAACACACTAGAAGTCCTGTGGGTGCTGCTGAGAAGAAAATATAGGAGCTCTGTGTGATGCCACTAAACACACTAGAAGTCCTATGGGTGCTTCTGGGAAGAAAATATAGGAACTCTGTGTGATGCCACTAACACAGTAGAAGTCCTATGGGTGCTTCTGGGAAGAAAATATAGGAACTCTGTGTGATGCCACTAACACAGTAGAAGTCCTATGGGTGCTTCTGGGAAGAAAATATAGGAACTCTGTGTGATGCCACTAACACAGTAGAAGTCCTATGGGTGCTTCTGGGAAGAAAATATAGGAACTCTGTGTGATGCCACTAACACAGTAGAAGTCCTATGGGTGCTTCTGGGAAGAAAATATAGGAACTCTGTGTGATGCCACTAACACAGTACAAGTCCTATGGGTGCTTCTGGGAAGAAAATATAGGAACTCTGTGTGATGCCACTAACACAGTACAAGTCCTATGGGTGCTTCTGGGAAGAAAATATAGGAACTCTGTGTGATGCCACTAACACAGTACAAGTCCTATGGGTGCTTCTGGGAAGAAAATATAGGAACTCTGTGTGATGCCACTAACACAGTACAAGTCCTATGGGTGCTTCTGGGAAGAAAATATAGGAACTCTGTGTGATGCCACTAACACAGTACAAGTCCTATGGGTGCTTCTGGGAAGAAAATATAGGAACTCTGTGTGATGCCACTAACACAGTACAAGTCCTATGGGTGCTTCTGGGAAGAAAATATAGGAACTCTGTGTGATGCCACTAACACAGTACAAGTCCTATGGGTGCTTCTGGGAAGAAAATATAGGAACTCTGTGTGATGCCACTAACACAGTACAAGTCCTATGGGTGCTTCTGGGAAGAAAATATAGGAACTCTGTGTGATGCCACTAACACAGTACAAGTCATATGGGTGCTTCTGGGAAGAAAATATAGGAACTCTGTGTGATGCCACTAACACAGTACAAGTCCTATGGGTGCTTCTGGGAAGAAAATATAGGAACTCTGTGTGATGCCACTAACACAGTACAAGTCCTATGGGTGCTTCTGGGAAGAAAATATAGGAACTCTGTGTGATGACACTAACACAGTACAAGTCCTATGGGTGCTTCTGGGAAGAAAATATAGGAACTCTGTGTGATGCCACTAACACAGTACAAGTCCTATGGGTGCTTCTGGGAAGAAAATATAGGAGCTCTGTTTGCTGCCACTAACACACTAGAAGTCCTATGGGAGCTTTTGGGGTGCAATGCTGTGCTAACAGCACTGCGGTTGGTACTACTGAAATACTGTACTAACAGTAAAACACGCACCAGACTAATCCCCAGCAGCAGCTAAAAACACACTAACCAGCAGCAATGGACGATCAATGACAGGTAGCAATGGTTTAGCAAATAAATAGCCAATGGTTTAGCAAAGTAGAGCAAATTTTTCTATATGAATGAATCTAGCAAAGACACAGAATCAGCCTGATCTCTCCTAAAGCCGGAACTCATGTGACCGCGCCGACGGCGTGGCGGCCTTTTAAATGGTGGGGCGTGTACTAAAGCCCCTGAGCTGTAATTGGCTACAGGCGTCCTGCCTGTAGCCAATTATGGCTCTCCGAGTTTCCGGCGCTGTGATTGGCCAAGCATGCGGGGTCACAGTGCATGCTTGGCCAATCATCAGCCAGCAATGCACTGCGCCGGCGCGCCGGCCGCAATGCATTGCGGGGCCGCTCGCATCACACGAATGTGATGCGAGCGGCCAAAATAGTTCTGGGCTCGCCGAGCGAGCGAACGCCCGGTGCTCGATGCGAACATGGGTTCGCATCGAGCACCGGGCCCATCCCTAGTTGTAAGTTTGTGAGAAGTGCGGGTGAATAGGAGCAGCTAAAACATGTCATTCTTCTTGCATTGTAAAGAAAAAGAGAATGCGCTGCATTAAAGACATTTTAACATTGCAGCGTGACGAATGTGCTGTGTCGATTAGGAAAGGTAGTTTTACCTGACCGAGCGCTTCCGTCACAGAATTTCTTCTGAGCATGTGTAGCACTCTGTCCGTCGGACAACGCTACACACGGTCGGATTTGGTGTGATCGGACCTTTTAAAAAAATCTATCCAGCAGGAGATAGGACTTTGTCCGTCGGACAATCCGACATACACTGTCCGATGGTGCATACACACGGTCGGATTTTTCGACAACATTGTCCGATCGGACAGAATCCATGCGAAAATCCGACCGTGTGTATGGGGCTTTAGAGGGGCTGGAATTGCAATAAGGACTTTCGAAAATACCCTCGGGGAGGTGCAGAGGCCAAAGGTGAGACACTGGAATTGGAGATGTGTGTGAACGACTTCAACCCTTTATTTTTTGGAAGGCGGGAAGAATAGGTTCGTGGAAATAGGCATCTTGGAGTTCTACCGAAATCATCTAATCTCACAGCTGTACCATCTGGATGATTGTTTGCAAAGACTCCATCTTAAAGGTTTCCAAATGAATGAAACAATTCAGTCACTTTAAATCCACCACCGGTCTCCACTCGCCACTATTTTGGGGTCTAGGAAAAAGTGTTGAATAGAATCCTGTGAATCTCTCAGTGGGAAGGACGGGGACTACTGCCTGCTGATTTTGCAGTAGGAGTAGAAACCTTTGTAGCACTTTTACCTTCCGCAGGGAGGCTGGAATTCTCGTTAGGGCGAATTAATCTTATGGGGATGGTTTGAAAATGTCCAGAAATGCCTGAAATGGATGGTGGATACTACCCAAGGATCCTTGCAGTGGTCAGACCAGACCCTTGAAAAGTGAATCAACCTGGCCCTGACTGGATTCACTTGGGGTGACCTGATGTCAAAAAGATTTTGCAATCTCCTGAGGATTGGGAAGACTCTTCTGCTTATTTGACTTTGAAAAGGTGGCTTGAGTGCTCCTCCAGTTCTTCCTAGGTTCTCTGTTTTGATGGAACTGTGAGAAATTCCTGTTCTTGAAGATTGAAATTTGGAAAAGAACACCCTTGATTGTCTCATCCTCCTGTCTTGGGGAAGTAACCCTAACTTCCCTCCAGTCACCCGGGAGATCGCTTTCTTGAGCCTGTCTCCAAACAAAGCCTTCCCATCAAAGGGGATTTTGCACCAGTTCTGCTTAGAGGCTGCATCCACAGCCCATGGTTTTCACCACAAGGCCCGCTTGGCCATCACTGTATGCAGCATAGCACTGGCTGAATATCTTATAGAATCGACGGCTGCTTCACCGACAAAATTAGCTGATAACTTGAGTTCTTCCAGCACCTTCATGATTTCATCTTTCAGCAGATTTTGTCGAATGGCCACCTCTATATTATCAGTCCAGACCCTTATGCCCTGTACACATGAGCAGAATTTCCGTTGGAAAAATCTTGAATGGTTTTTCCGACGGAATTCCGCTCAAGCTTGGCTTGCATACACACAAAAGTTCTCTGAACTTTCGACCATCAAGAACGTGGTGACGACACTACGACGAGCGGCGAAAATTAAGTTCAATGCTTCCGAGCATGCGTCAAATTGTTTCCGAGCATACATAGGAATTTGGCACTTCGGAATTCTGCCAGCAAAAGTCAGATGGAGCATACACATGGTTGGAATTTCCGATCAACAGCTCACATCGGACTTTTGCTGGTGGAATTTCTGCTCGTGTGTACGGAGCATAATAGCGTTTGAAACTGAAGTCAACACAACTGCTGGCCTGCAGGTACCTCCAGCCGACTGGTAGGCCTTTTTAAAGTCAAAATCGATGTTTCTATCTAAAGTTTCTTTAACCGCTTCCCGACCGCCCACTGCATATATACGTGAGCAGAATGGCACGGGCAGGCAAAACCACGTACCTGTACGTGGCCCTTTAAATGCCTGCCCGTGGTGTCCCGCGATCGGGTCACGGAGCTGAAGAACGGGGAGAGGTATGTGTAAACAAACCTCTCCCCGCGCTTCCTACTGCCTGTCATTGATTGGCTGTTCCCGGTCATTGGAAAAGCCGATCAATGACGTCAGATGTCAGCCCCGCCCCCTAATGTAAATAAGCACACACACGTCAGAGCCCATAACCCCTCCCCCTAATGGTTAACTCTTTCACTACAACTGTCATTTATACAAGAATCAATGCATTTAAATAGCATTGATTGCTGTATAAATGACAATGGTCCCAAAAATGTGTCAAAAATATCCGATGTGTCCGCCATAATGTCGCAGTCACAATAAAAATCGCTGATCGCCGCCATTACTAGTAAAAAAAAAAATATTAATAAAAAAATGCTTTAAAACTATCCCCTATTTTGTAAACGCTATAACTTTTGCGAAAACCAATCAATAATCGCTAATTGCGAATTTTTTTACCAAAAATATGTAGAATACGTATCGGCCTAAACTGAGGAAAAAAAATTTTTTTTATATGTTTTTTGGGGATATTTATTATAGCAAAAAGCAAAAAATATTGCATTTTTTTCAAAATTGTCGCTCTATCTTTGTTTATAGCGCAAAAAATAAAAACCGCAGGGGCGATTAAATACCACCAAAAGAAAGCTCTATTTGTGGGAAAAAAAGGACGCCAATTTTGTTTTGGAGCCACGTCGCACGACCGCGCAATTGTCAGTTAAAGCAACGCAGTGCCGAATCGCAAAAAAGGGGCCTGGTCCTTTGGCTGCCAATTGGTCCCGGGCTGAAGTGGTTAAAGGATGCCGAATCCTCCATTGGCAAAGTAATGTTTTTGGCCAGGCGAACAACCGCTGCACCAACCACCGGAAAAGGTGTCCAAAAGTGCTGAGTCCGATTCTGCTAACGGATAAAGCTTATCCAAGCGATTTAGAAAAAAAACTTTTTTCAGTTTTACGTCCTTCATAAGAGGAAAAAAGGAAAGCCGTTTCTTTAGAAATGGGAAATAAGATCTTGATTTCTTAGGGCTCTTTCACACGGACGGACCGTATGTCCGTTTTTCACCCTTCCGTTTTTGGATGAAAAACGGACATACAGGTATCCCTATGGGATAGCGGGTGTCAGCGGATGAGCATCCGCTGACACCCGCTCTCGTCCGTGCCCGCTCTTCTCCGTTTCTGCAGACGGAGGAAAACCCTATTTTTTCATCCGTCTGCAGAGCGGATCGGGTGACGACGGACTCTACAGTCCGTCGTCACCCGATCCCCCATAGGGGAGAGCGGCGCTCTGACAGGTCCGTCCCTGCGCTGTGTGCAGAGACGGACCTGTCATCTTCTGCTCAGCATAGATCACTCCGGCGATCCCCGCTGAGCAAGCGGCTATCCACGGGGCGGATCTGCACTGATCCGCCCCGTGTGAAAGAGCCCGTAGGAGGTTCCTCAACCTCTTCCCAGCCTATTGCTTGCTTTACTGCTGTGACAAATGGCTGAACTAAAGAGAAGCTGAATCCCGATGGATCTGTCTCATCAGACGAATCGTCGCACCCATCCCTGTCTCCTTCAGTTGTAGGAGGGGGTATTGGCACAGACACCACTAGAATACTGGCAGGGGGACCTGGGAGGATCACTCCTGAGGTTTCATCTTGGCCACTTGGCGCAGCCTGCTCAGAAGGTGTTGACCCCATCAGCTCCACTAGTGAGTCCTTGACAACTTTTTTGATCAAATCTGTCACCTGTTGAGCTTCAGCCTCCCCTTGAGTGGCACAGCTACGGAAACAGTCCTTCCAGACCAACTTATCTGCCATAGGGATTGCCCCACAAGCCTGACACCTTCTAGAGCTTAACCGTCTGGGAGAATTTGCAGATCGGTGCCTTTTAGAGGAAGTTCTAGAGTGATGTCATGATTTAGACGATCGGCTGCATTCACGGCTTGGATGGGAATGATCTCCATGTCGGCCTGAAGTCTTGTAATGCCGCGTACACACGTGCGGACTTTTGCCGGCGGACTTAGTCCAGCGGACAATCCCGCGGGACTTTCCAGCTGGGTCCGCTGGACTTTCCGAGCGTGTGGACTTGCCCCACACACGCACGGACTTCTCCAGCGGATAATCCGCCGGCCAAAAGTCCGCGGGACTTTTGAAAATGAACGGACTTGCCCGCACACGGAGCAGTCCGTTCATTTCGAACGTAACTTCAGGTTACGTAGCTAGCGTAGGCAGTAAATTAAAGGGAATCCCCACGCCGAAAAAACGGCGTGGGGGTTCCCCCCAAATCCAAGTCAGACCCTCATCCGAGCACGCAGCCAGGAAAGGGGTGGGGACGAACGAGCGCCCCCCCCTCCTGAGCCATACCAGGCCGCGTGCCCTGCGGCCCCCCCACCCCAAAGCCCTTGTCCCCATGTTGATGAGGACAAGGGCCTCTTCCCGACAACCCTGGCCGTTGGTTGTCGGGGTTGCGGGCGGGGGCTTATCGGAATCTGGGAACCCCCTTTAATAAGGGGGCCCCCAGATCCCGGCCCCCCACCCTATGTGAATGGGGTACGATGTACCCCTACCCATTCACCTAAGGTGTAAAATGTAAAGTACACACACACTTTTGAAAAAATATTTTATTGCACTGCTCCGGGGGTCTTCTTCCGTCTTGGGGGTCTTCTCTTCTGCTCTTTTACCTAGATCTTTCACGAACGGAGGAGTCCGGCTACCTTCTGGGGGTCTCGATCCGCCTTCGGGGTCTTCCGGGGGTCTCTTCTGTTCTTGCGGCGGTCGTCGTCTTCCGCGCCGCCGGCGCCGCCTTCTTCTTCTTGTCCTTCTTGTTCTTCTTCCGATGTTGACCCTTTGCTGTCTCTGCCCGCAATGCCTGTGCCGCTCTGCGCTGGGACTTATATAGGGACATGGGGGATAGGGTCACATGTTCATGTCACATGGTGACCCCCGCCCCTTGCGATGTCACAGTCCCAGCATCCTCCGGGACTGTGACAACACAAGGGGCGGGGTCACCATGTGACATGTGCATGTGACCCTGTCCCCATGCCCCTATATAAGTCTCAGCGCAGCGCGGCACAAGCATTCCGGGCAGAGAGAGCGTCGGGTCAACATCGGAAGAAGAAGAACAAGAAGAAGGACAAGAAGAAGGACAAGAAGAAGAAGAAGGCGCCGGTGGCGCGGAAGACGACGACCGCCGCAAGAACAGAAGAAACCCCCGGAAGACCCCCGAAGGCGGATCGAGACCCCCGAAGGCGGATCGAGACCCCCACACGGCGGCGACGACGAAGAAGGTAGCCGGACTCCTCCGTTCGTGAAAGAGCTAGGTAAAAGAGCAGAAGAGAGCGGAGGAGTCCGGCGAGAAGACCCCAAGACGGAAGAAGACCCCCGGAGCAGTGCAATAAATATTTTTTCAAAAGTGTGTGTGTTTTTGTACTTTACATTTTACTCCTTAGGTGAATGGGTAGGGGTACATCGTTACTCATTCACATAGGGGGGGGGCCGGGATCTGGGGGCCCCCTTATTAAAGGGGGTTCCCAGATTCCGATAAGCCCCCGCCCGCAGACCCCGACAACCAACGGCCAGGGTTGTCGGGAAGAGGCCCTTGTCCTCATCAACATGGGGACAAGGTGCTTTGGGGGGTGGGGGGGGCCGCACGGCCCCCCTTTCCCCAGGGCACCCCCCATGTTGAGGGCACGCGGCCTGGTACGGCTCAGGAGGGGGGGGCGCTCGTTCGTCCCCACCCCTTTCCTGGCCTGCCAGGCTGCGTGCTCGGATGAGGGTCTGACATGGATTTGGGGGGGAACCCCCACGCCGTTTTTTCGGCGTGGGGAGTCCCTTTAAATCCATGCCAGGTCACGGAGCTAGCGCGGCGGCAGTAACTGCCTACGCTAGCTACGTAACCTGAAGTCACGTGCTAAATGAACGGACTTGCCGATGAGCGGCAAGTCCGTTCATTTCAAAAGTCCCGCGGACTTGCCCACTAACGGCGGGATTGTCCGCCGGACTGCCAAGTCCAGCGGATAATTTTAAAACCAAACTTAAAAACTTTGGTCCGCCGGACTTTGGCGCCAAAAAGTCCGCCGGCGCCCACACAAGAGGGGATTATCCGCTGGACTTCAGTCCAGAGGATAATCCCGCGGGATTGTCCCTTCGTGTGTACGCGGCATTAGACTTACTTTTATTACAGACCTATATGTCAAAGTAACAGCATAAATGTACCCTTTTAATCTCTTTCGTTTTTTGTTTTTTTAATTCAAGCGGAACCGAAGTGCATATTCTTACCTAAGTAAGCGAGGGTCTAGATCTGAAGGTGGCTGACTCATTGTCGTGGGGCAGACAGTAGCAGCTAGATGACAGAAGGAAATTACTAGAAAATTTAGAGAAATAAAATTATTTTAAATACAAAATGTGCCTGCCTCCTACTCCTGCATTCTATCTCTCTCCTTTACAAAAAAATGTCCTCCTTTTTTTAATTTTTTTATAAAAAACATTACTTACCAGCAGCACAAGTGAACTGAGAGCATCCAGGAGCACTCAGCACAGACAACCTGCTTATACCAGGCAGGCTGCCATACTGACCTCCCCATATCCCCATATCCCCATATCCTTAAATAGGAAAAGGGGAAGAGGAAAGAGGCATTGACTCACCCTAGGCCACGCCTTCCCACCTCTCCTATTATAATACTGCAAAATACCTCTGTTTCCCTTAACAAAAATGGCCACCAGGGCCGCCCGCCTTTTGCATATGCGCCATCCGCACAGGTCACGCCTTCAGCCTCCGCTCCCAGAGACTATATTGTAATGACTGTAAACGGGGGGGGGGGGGGTTACAACTGCGCAAACCAAAAAAAAAATGGGGGGGGGGGGGAGAGCTGTAATAAATCGGCTAGGCAACAATGACAACCAATGCCGCAGCCACCATCAAGGTGTTCGCACACCAAAAGTCAATGAGAATAAATATATAGTAATATATAGAAAGCTATGGCTGGTACTGTGTTGTGTAGGCAGACAGAGCGTCTTTCCTATTCCTGTATTTTGTGTATGTGTAATTTTGATACTTTATAAATTCCTTTATTCTCCTTCTGACCCTTCTATTCTGTGCGGCACCAACGTCATTACAATATAGAATAAATATATAGAAATATATAAATAATGGGGCGCTAGCATAAATAAGTGGAAAGGCTAATAGGAATAATAACAAGAGTGCATTAAAATTAATATTAAGATAAAAATGTGGCGCTGATAAACGTCCACCACTCCAAGGGGGATCATCCAGCAAGGGTGGCTCCAGACACAGCATCCAAAGGAATTAATGGAATAGAACAAGGAGTATAGCATCAAATACTAAATGGGCTATACAAACAACATCAAGTGAGTATAAATCAATATCCCTTGTGTCCAAGAAAGATAAAAAGGTGCACAATAAAAGCTAAAGGTGGCAATAAATAATCAGATAAACAATGGCGAATGACGTGTATATGCAATAATACAATTTAAAAAATATCATTAGTGCAAAAAGCAAACCGTGAATAAATGCACCTGTGCAAAAAACAAAAAACACAAATAAACCTGTGTAGGTAAATATAATGCCGTGAGTCCAGGATAAAAGTGTAAAAAGCAAGTCCTGTGCAATCAAACGGATAGTCCCATATAAAGTGCACAATTCATAAACAATCTCCAGGTGCGGTGGTGGATTTTTATATTTGTGATAGTCTTTAAGGGTAAACCGTAGTGCTCCTTTTCATGCAGGTGTCCAGGGCTGTTTCCCCCAACCCCTTACCTTAAAGGTAAGGAAAAACAACCTTACTGGGCTCCTCCCGATCTGTTCCTCTGACTGGGTCCCTGCCAGCTCAATACATGCAGAGTTAATGCAGCGGTGGATGAAAAAACACACAGTGTGGGCTCCCGGCCGAGATCCCACACAGCTGAAATGTCACCAGGCTCTGACTCTTCTCTCCTTACGCGTTACATCACGCACACGTGACTTTCTCAAAGGATCCTGATTATTTATTGCCACCTTTAGCTTTTATTGTGCACCTTTTTATCTTTCTTGGACACAAGGGATATTGATTTATACTCACTTGATGTTTGTATAGCCCATTTAGTATTTGATGCTATACTCCTTGTTCTATTCCATTAATTCCTTTGGACGCTGTGTCTGGAGCCACCCTTGCTGGATGATCCCCCTTGGAGTGGTGGACGTTTATCAGCGCCACATTTTTATCTTAATATTAATTTTAATGCACTCTTGTTATTATTCCTATTAGCCTTTCCACTTATTTATGCTAGCGCCCCATTATTTATATATTTCTATATATTTATTCTATATTGTAATTAGACATGTGCAAAAGGAAAAAATTCGTTTCGTTTAGTTTCGTTTTAATTCGTTAATTAATTAATTTCGTTTAGTTAGATTCGTTACATTTGTTAAATTCGTTTTCGGATTTCGTTTAGTTTTCGACCGATTTTCGAATTCGAAAATATTTTGCGACCCGAGTTTGGGTCCACGTATCTCGGGGTTACTTGGTGATAGAAACACCAAATTTGGATATGTGATAGTGCTAGTTCTACTGTATTGGCATACCAAATTTGGGGTTTCTAGCTACAAGTGGCCCCGAGATATGTGGCCCCAAAGTTGGGTCAGAAAAGTGCTTGACATTTTGCGACCCGACTTTGGGCCACGTATCTCGGGGCCACTTATAGCTAGAAACCCCAAATTTGGTATGTAAACACAGTAGAACTAGCACTACAACCTCTCCAAATGGGGTTTATATCACCAAGTGACCCCGAGATACGTGGATCCAAAGTCGGGTCGCAAAATATTTTCGAATTCGGTTGAAATATTTTCAAATGCAGTTGAAATATTTTCAAATGCAGTTGAAATATTTTCAAATCTGGTTGAAATTATTTCCACGTATCTCGGGGCCCCAAAGTCGGGTCACAAAATATTTTGAATTCGGTTGAAATAGTTTCAAATGCGGTTGAAATCATTTCAAATGCAGTTGAAAAAATTCAAATCATGTTGATACTATTTCAAGCGGATTCGAAAATATTTTGCGACCCGACTTTGAAAAAAAAAAAATGAAATTGATTCTAACAGTCTGCAGAAGATCTGCAAAAAAAAAAAAAGAAGTGAAATGGCTGTTAATAGTCTACAGGAGATATGCTATTAAATTATATATTTTTTTTTATTCTGTTCTAATCTTTTCTATTTGAATTATACATTTTGGAAGATGGTCATTTACTTATATACATCTGTCACATAAAAAAAAAGATGTGAAATGGCTGTCACGGATGTCGATCGCAAGGCAAGTACATATGCTGTATGTCATTGTCCACTTGGCACAACACCTGCCACAAGCGCCAAGACACCTGCCATGAGTGCCACGTGACCGACCACAAGTGCCACGTGACCTGCCACGTGACCAAGTTGTGGATTGTCCACTTGCCATGTCACCTGTCACAAGTTATGGGGTTCCTAGCACCAAGTGACCCCCAGATACAGCAGAGAATTACATTTTGTGACCCGACTTTGAGGCCACATATCTCGGGGCCACTTATAGCTAGAAACCAGTAAAACTAGCACTATAACCTCTCCAAATTTGGGGTTTCTATCACCAAGTAACCCCGAGATACGTGGACCCAAAGTCGGGTCGCAAAATATTTTCGAATCCGGTTGAAATAGTTTCAAATGCGGTTGAAATAATTTCAAATGCAGCTGAAATAATTTCGAATCATGTTGATACTATTTCAAGTGGATTCGAGAATATTTTGCCACCCGAATTTGAAAAAAAAATGAAATTGATTCTAACAGTCTGCAGAAGATCTGCAAAAAAAAAGTGAAATGGCTGTTAATAGTCTACAGGAGATCTGCTAAAAAAAGAAATAGATGCTAATAGTCTGCAGGAGATCTGGTGAGAAAACGAAATAGATACGAATTGTCTGCAGGAGATCTGCAAAAAAAAAAAGTGAAATGGTTGTTAATAGTCTACAGGAGATCTGCTAAAAAAGAAATAGATGCTAATAGTCTGCAGGAGATCTGGTGAGAAAACGAAATAGATACTAATAGTCTGTAGTTGTAGTGCTAGTTCTACTGTGTTTGCATACCAAATTTGGGGTTTCTAGCTACAAGTGGCCCCGAGATACGTGGCCCCAAAGTCGGGTCACAAAATGTAATTCTCTGCTGCAGAAAAGTACTTGACATATCGCCCCTATCTTGGGGTCACTTGGTGCTAGGAACCCCACAACTTGTGGCAGGTGACGTGGCAAGTGGACTATCCACAACTTGGTCACGTGGCCGGTCATGTGGCACTCGTGGCCGGTCATGTGGCACTCGTGGCCGGTCATGTGGCACGCGTGGCCGGTCACGTGGCACTCGTGGCAGGTGTCGTGCCACTCGTGGCAGGTGTCGTGGCACTTGTGGCAAGTGAACAATACACAACTTGTGGCAGGTGATGTGGCAAGTGGACAATGACATACAGCATATGTACTTGCCTTGCGATCGACATCCGTGTTAGACGTGCAAAAATAAAAAAATTGTTTTGTTTCGTTTTAATTCGTTAATTAATTCATTTTGTTTAGTTAGATTCGTTAAATTCGTTTTCGGATTTTGTTTCGTTTTTGACCGAATTCGAAAAATCAGTCGCATTTGAAATTATTTCAACCGGATTTGAAAATATTTCAACCGAATTTAAAAATATTTCTACTGGATTTGAAATTATTTCAACTGCATTAGAAACTATTTCAACCAGATTTGACACAGTTTCTAATGCAGTTGAAATAGTTTCTAATGCAGTTGAAATAGTTTCAACCAGATTTGAAAATATTTCAACTGCATTTGAAATTATTTCAACTGAATTCGAAAATATTTTGCGACCCGACTTTGGGTCCACGTATCTCGGGGTCACTTGGTGATATAAACCCCGAATTTGGAGAGGTTGTAGTGCTAGTTCTACTGTGTTTGCATACCAAATTTGGGGTTTCTAGCTATAAGTGGCCCCGAGATATGTGGCCCCAAAGTCGGGTCACAAAATGTAATTCTCTGCTGTAGAAAAGTACTTGACATATCCCCCATATCTGGGGGTCACTTGGTGCTAGGAACCCCATAACTTGTGGCAGGTGACATGGCAAGTGGACAATCCACAACTTGGTCACGTGGCAGGTCACGTGGCACTTGTGGTCGGTGACGTGGCACTCGTGGCAGGTGTCTTGGCACTTGTGGCAGGTGTTGTGGCAAGTGGACAATGACATACAGCATATGTACTTGCCTTGCGATCGACATCCGTGACAGCCATTTCACATCTTTTTTTTTTTATGTGACAGATGTATATAAGTAAATAACCATCTTCCAAAATTTATAATTCAAATAGAAAAGATTAGAACAGAATAGAAAAAAATATATAATTTAATAGCAGATCTCCTGTAGACTATTAACAGCCATTTCACTTCTTTTTTTTTTTTTTGCAGATCTTCTGCAGACTGTTAGAATCAATTTCATTTTTTTTTTTCAAAGTCGGGTCGCAAAATATTTTCAAATCCGCTTGAAATAGTATCAACATGATTTGAAATTATTTCAACTGCATTTGAATTTTTTTCAACTGCATTTGAAATTTTTTCAACTGCATTTGAAATTTTTTCAACTGCATTTGAAATTTTTTCAACTGCATTTGAAATTTTTTCAAATGCATTTGACATTTTTTCAACTGCATTTGAAATTTTTTCAACTGCATTTGAAATTTTTTCAACTGCATTTGAAATTTTTTCAACTGCATTTGAAATTATTTCAACCGAATTCGAAAATATTTTGTGACCCGACTTTGGGTCCACGTATCTCGGGGTTACTTGGTGATAGAAATAGTTTCTAATGCAGATGAAATATTTTCAAATCTGGTTGAAATTGTTTCTAATGCAGTTGAAATAATTTCAACCAGATTTGAAAATATTTCAACTGCATTTGAAATTTTTTCAACTGCATTTGAAATTTTTTCAACTGCATTTGAAATTATTTCAACTGCATTTGAAATTATTTCAACCGAATTCGAAAATATTTTGCGACCCGAATTTGGGTCCACGTATCTCGGGGTTACTTGGTGATATAAATCCCAAATTTGGAGAGGTTGTAGTGCTAGTTCTACTGTGTTTGCATACCAAATTTGGGTTTCTAGCTATAAGTGGCCCCGAGATACGTGGCCCCAAAGTCGGGTCACAAAATGTAATTCTCTGCTGTAGAAAAGTACTTGACATATCCCCCATATCTAGGGGTCACTTGGTGCTAGGAACCCCATAACTTGTGGCAGGTGACATGGCAAGTGGACAATCCACAACTTGGTCACGTGGCAGGTCACGTGGCACTTGTGGTCGGTGACGTGGCACTCGTGGCAGGTGTCTTGGCACTTGTGGCAGGTGTTGTGGCAAGTGGACAATGACATACAGCATATGTACTTGCCTTGCGATCGACATCCGTGACAGCCATTTCACATCTTTTTTTTTTTATGTGACAGATGTATATAAGTAAATAACCATCTTCCAAAATGTATAATTCAAATAGAAAAGATTAGAACAGAATAGAAAAAAATATATAATTTAATAGCAGATCTCCTGTAGACTATTAACAGCCATTTCACTTTTTTTTTTTTTGCAGATCTTCTGCAGACTGTTAGAATCAATTTCATTTTTTTTTTTCAAAGTCGGGTCGCAAAATATTTTCAAATCCGCTTGAAATAGTATCAACATGATTTAAAATTATTTCAACTGCATTTGAAATTTTTTCAACTGCATTTGAAATTTTTCAACTGCATTTGAATTTTTTCAAATGCATTTGACATTTTTTCAACTGCATTTGAAATTTTTTCAACTGCATTTGAAATTATTTCAACCGAATTCGAAAATATTTTGTGACCCGACTTTGGGTCCGCGTATCTCGGGGTTACTTGGTGATAGAAATAGTTTCTAATGCAGATGAAATATTTTCAAATCTGGTTGAAATTGTTTCTAATGCAGTTGCAATAATTTCAACCAGATTTGAAAATATTTCAACTGCATTTGAAATTTTTCAACCGAATTCGAAAATATTTTGCGACCCGAATTTGGGTCCACGTATCTCGGGGTCACTTGGTGATATAAACCCCAAATTTGGAGAGGTTGTAGTGCTAGTTCTACTGTGTTTGCATACCAAATTTGGGGTTTCTAGCTATAAGTGGCCCCGAGATATGTGGCCCCAAAGTCGGGTCACAAAATGTAATTCTCTGCTGTAGAAAAGTACTTGACATATCCCCCATATCTGGGGGTCACTTGGTGCTAGGAACCCCATAACTTGTGGCAGGTGACATGGCAAGTGGACAATCCACAACTTGGTCACGTGGCAGGTCACGTGGCACTTGTGGTCGGTGACGTGGCACTCGTGGCAGGTGTCTTGGCACTTGTGGCAGGTGTTGTGGCAAGTGGACAATGACATACAGCATATGTACTTGCCTTGCGATCGACATCCGTGACAGCCATTTCACATCTTTTTTTTTTATGTGACAGATGTATATAAGTAAATAACCATCTTCCAAAATTTATAATTCAAATAGAAAAGATTAGAACAGAATAGAAAAAAAATATATAATTTAATAGCAGATCTCCTGTAGACTATTAACAGCCATTTCACTTCTTTTTTTTTTTTTTTTGCAGATCTTCTGCAGACTGTTAGAATCAATTTCATTTTTTTTTTTCAAAGTCGGGTCGCAAAATATTTTCAAATCCGCTTGAAATAGTATCAACATGATTTGAAATTTTTTCAACTGCATTTGAAATTTTTTCAACTGCATTTGAAATTTTTTCAACTGCATTTGAAATTTTTTCAACTGCATTTGAAATTTTTTCAACTGCATTTGAAAATTTTTTCAACTGCATTTGAAATTATTTCAACCGAATTCGAAAATGTTTTGCGACCCGACTTTGGGTCCACGTATCTCGGGGTTACTTGGTGATATAAAACCCAAATTTGGAGAGGTTGTAGTGCTAGTTCTACTGTGTTTGCATACCAAATTTGGTGTTTCTAGCTATAAGTGGCCCCGAGATACGTGGCCCCAAAGTCGGGTCACAAAATGTAATTCTCTGCTGTAGAAAAGTACTTGACATATCCCCCATATCTAGGGGTCACTTGGTGCTAGGAACCCCATAACTTGTGGCAGGTGACATGGCAAGTGGACAATCCACAACTTGGTCACGTGGCAGGTCACGTGGCACTTGTTGTCGGTGACGTGGCACTCGTGGCAGGTGTCTTGGCACTTGTGGCAGGTGTTGTGGCAAGTGGACAATGACATACAGCATGTACTTGCCTTGCAACCGACATCCGTGACAGCCATTTCACATTTTTTTTTTATGTGACAGATGTATATAAGTAAATAACCATCTTCCAAAATGTATAATTCAAATAGAAAAGATTAGAACAGAATAGAATAGAAAAAAATATATAATTTAATAGCAGATCTCCTGTAGACTATTAACAGCCATTTCACTTCTTTTTTTTTTTTTTTGCAGATCTTCTGCAGACTGTTAGAATCAATTTCATTTTTTTTTTCAAAGTCGGGTCGCAAAATATTTTCAAATCCTCTTGAAATAGTATCAACATGATTTGAAATTATTTCAACTGCATTTGAAATTTTTTCAACTGCATTTGAAAATATTTCAACTGCATTTGAAATTATTTCAACCGAATTCGAAAATATTTTGCGACCCGACTTTGGGTCCACGTATCTCGGGGTCACTTGGTGATATAAACCTCAAATTTGGAGAGCTTGTAGTGCTAGTTCTACTGTGTTTGCCTACCAAATTTGGGGTTTCTAGCTATAAGTGGCCCCGAGATATGTGGCCCCAAAGTCGGGTCACAAAATGTCAAGCACTTTTCTGCAGCAGAGAATGACATTTTTCGACCCGACTTTGGGGCCACATATCTCGGGGCCACTTGTAGCTAGAAACCCCAAATTTGGTATGCAAAAACAGTAGAACTAGCACTATAACATATCCAAATTTGGGGTTTCTATCACTAAGTGACCCTGAGATATTTCGAATTTCGTCCGCGATTTTTCGATTCGAAAAAAATTCGGATTCGGTAAAATTCGTTAGTATTGTAATTCGGTAATTCGGATGCATCCGAATGTCCGAATAATGAAAAATTCTTCCGAATTTCGATTCGGAACATAACGAAATGCACATGTCTAAAATTTGTTCGTTCAGGTCCACATACACAAAATACAGGAATAGGAAAGACGCTCTGTCTGCCTACACAACACAGTACCAGCCATAGCTCAATTTTCAGGACTAATGCTTCTAGTTAGGAGATTATACATACACAAAAACGAAATGCACATGTCTCTGGTTTTCTTTGGTACTAGACATTTCAGGTTCTTAAACATCCCTAGAGGTATGATTATGTCAGATTTTTTAATGTCAAAGCGGTACATTGTTTTGCATGGAAATTATAGTGTAGGCCTGTAATTCTTAGGAATACTGTAACTCACTTAAATCTGCCCAAACAAGAGTCTAGTAGACATTCCTAGTATGATAAAGTTTGAAACACAAAATCATAAATTATAATATAATAAATAACTATAAATAATTATAAAAAATAATAAATTGTATTAAAGAATGTAATCCAATCAAAAAGACTGAAATTTGTCCAAACAAGGGTGCAATATTACTAGTCACTGTAATACTGGACACTGCATATTGGTTTAGTAAACATCCCTGGTTTGAAAAATTTTGAACATGGGACTGTACAAAGTCTGACGTCACAATCAGGACAATCAAAAGCATCCCTCTATGTCAAAAGCGATAGTGAATTAGATTCCCTTGCAGATTTGGGCGATAGTGATGGGGAAATTCGTCATCAGACACTGAAAGTGACGACATTGACAATTCTGCGACTGAGCTCCGTCTTTCAGGACAGCACCATAGAGAGACCCTGGCTCCTCCCCTTTCAGGAGGAAACACCGCCTTAGATTTTGACATTTAAGCCCCCACCGTCCTGCCAGTCCCTCAGTTATGGTGTTTCCTCCGGTGGGGAGACACCGCTATGGAGCCAAGGGCTGAATAGCCAGGGAGGCTAAGGCCGATCGTTTCCAGAAGAAGGGGGGGGGGGGCAGGGTCTCTCTGCCTCTCTCATCCTACCTTGCGGTCCGTGAGGCTGGGGAAGCCGGGGACTGGACTGATCTTTTTACACGCACCTCCGGCTTCTCTTGGCGAAACTGTAAGCCGGAGGGTTCCGCTCTTCTCCTGTCCAGGGGGACGCCAACGGAAGCACAGGAGGCCGCCATGTTCGGTGTGGAGCTCAGTGCGCCGGGTCGGATGGCGGGTGACGTCATTTCCGGCGGGGGTCAGTGCTTCCGTTCGACCCGCGGCTTCCGGTTCCGGCCGCGGGATTTGAAAAGCGGAACGAGCGTTCTGGCTGGTGCTGCCTCGTTTTTTGCCTGTAGCGACAGCGTTCGGAAGCAAAAGGCACCACCGATCCTCAGCGGGAAATGTCGGAAGCAGAGGCTTCCCGAACGGCTCCTGGAGATGCCTGCACCAGCCACTCTAAGGTAAGTGGAACCCTGGGGTGGTGTTCCCTTACTGGATAACCTGTAAGCTCCACAGGTGTGTTTGTCTCCCTTGGTGGTGGGGAAGATGGGGGGTAACTAGGACCCTGGTGGTGGTGGTCACAGTTATAGCACCCCTGGTGGCCCTCTGTGTGTATTGCTGGTGGTTAAGGGGAGTCTGACTGCTCTCTTTCATGTTTGTCTTTTTTCAGAGCAAGTCTGCTGAGAAAACCAAATCGCCCCACAATTCAAAGAGAAAATGCCCTTCGTGCAGAACCACAATGGGGGAATCGTGGTCCAAAGCACTCTGTAGGGAATGTATAGAGGGGCTAGTGAGGGAGCAGTCAGCGGAGCAAAATACGGAGTTAGCTGCGTCCGTCAAGGAACTATCAAACACCGTACAATCTTTTAAAACGCTCTTCTCTAGTTTTCAGTTTCCGCAGACTCAGGTTAACCCTCCACCAGCACAGCAGAGTGTTGCGCCAAGCCTAACGGATGCTCCCTCGGCGAGTGGTGAGAATCCGGGGGGCTCTAGAGAAGAGATTGAGGAGGAGCCAGATAGCATTGCTTCTGATTCCCAAGGGGAATCCGAGGGAGAGGAGGTGGATGGCGAGTCCACGAGAGCCTCTCGCTACAAGCTTTCTCTGGAGGAAGTGGAAGAGCTTTTAGGAGCTATTCACACCACTTTGGGAATCCAGGAAGAAAGAAAAAAGCTGTCGCTCCATGACCAAATGTACAGGGGCTTAGGGGAACAGAAAAAGAAAGTGTTTCCGGTCCATGAGGTACTGGTCGACGCCATTAAAAAAGAATGGCAGGACCCGGAAAGGAAACCATTCTTTTCAAGAAGTTTGAAAAGGAGGTTTCCTTTTGCAGAGGAGGAAGCTCTAGTGTGGAATAAAATTCCTAAACTAGATGCGGCCTTCTCGCAGGTCTCTAGGCACACCGACCTTGCCTTTGAAGATATGGGAGCCCTCCCAGATCCTATGGATAAAAGGATGGACTCTCTATTGAAAAAATCCTGGGATTCATCAATAGGCAACCTCAAACCCGCCATGGCGTCCACAGTGGTGGCACGAAACATGGAGTACTGGTTGACGCAAATTAAGGCGCGCATTGAGGCAGGAACTCCTAAGGAAACAATCCTGTCTTCCTTTCCTATGCTCCTCAATGGAGTAGCTTATCTGGCTGACGCCTCAGCGGAGTCAGTAAGGATGTCAGCAAGGTCAGCAGCCTTGTCCAACTCAGCAAGGCGGGCCCTTTGGCTTAAGACGTGGCAGGGAGATAGCGCGTCAAAAGTCAAGCTCTGCGGTATTCCCCTCACAGGGGACTTGTTGTTCGGTCCTGGCTTGGAGGCCGTCTTGGATAGGACGGCCGACAGGAAAAAGGCCTTTCCTATCAAAAAGAAATTTGCGGAAGCCAAAAGGAGGGTTCAACCCAGGAGGAAGTTTGAACCTCCTAAAAATGAGCAACAGAAAAAAGTTTGGGGACAGAAGGGCAAAGGGCGTGGGGGAGCTATTTTTCGCCCTCCTGAACAGCCCAAAAAGTCTAAATGACGGAACCAGGGTGGGAGGAAGACTGGGGTACTTCCTCCCACAGTGGGAGTTGATCACCTCCAACTATTTTATTTTGGAGATTATAAGGAGGGGTTACAGGTTGGAGTTTTCAAAACCCCCACCTCTCAGGCTTCTGGTCACCACGCTACCAAGATGTGCAGAAAAGGCTTCAGCTCTTCTTTCCTCTCTACAGGAGTTGGAGGAACAAGAGGTGGTAACCCGAGTTCCGGAGGAAGAGACAGGCAGGGGCTTCTATTCCCACATCTTTGTGGTCCGCAAACCATCGGGAAAGTTCAGACTTATCCTGAACTTGAAGCCCCTGAACGTCTCGGTTACATACAGGAAGTTCCGAATGGACTCGATCTACTCGGTAAAAGCACTTCTTCCCCAGAATTGCTTCATGGCGTCCATAGACCTGAAGGATGCCTATCTGCACATCCCCATAGCAGAGGGGTACCAGAAGTTCCTCAGGTTGGCGGTGAAGACCCCAGAAGGGATAGTGCATCTACAATTCAGGGCTCTTCCCTTCGGGCTATCTTCTTCCCCCCGTATATTCACCAAAGTCATGGTGGAGGTTCTGGCCTTCTTGCGACTCAGAAACATTGCAATAGTCGCAAATCTAGACGATCTGCTCCTATTTGCTTCTTCCCCAGAGCAGCTGTCCAGAGATCTGCAGGTAACAAGGGACATCCTCGAAAATCTAGGATGGCTCTTGAACCTGGAAAAATCCAGCCTGACCCCATCTCAGAAAATCATCTTCCTGGGCTACAGGTTGGATTCAACAAAACAAAAAGTTTTTCTTCCGGAAGAAAAAATCCAGAAGGTAGACAGGGCGATGTTGTTCTTGCAGGGCAATCAACAGGTCTCAATAAGGAAAGCCATGTCAGCTCTAGGGCTGTTGACATCCTCGCTCCCAGCAGTACAGTGGGCAGGGCTGCATTTTCGCCCCTTACAACTGTTCATCCTGGGAATTTGGGACCACAGTCAGAGTTCCCTGGACGCCCTGATAGAGGTGCCAATTCAGGTAAAAAGGTCACTCTGGTGGTGGAGAAAAGGGGCCAATCTTTCTCAGGGTTTGGAATGGGTCCTCCCGGTATCCAAAACCATCACGACCGATGCAAGCGGCACAGGTTGGGGAGCTCATTTAGATTCCCGGATGGTTCAGGGCACCTGGCTAAAGCAGGAGGCAAGGGAATCCTCGAACTGGAGGGAGCTGAAAGCCATAGAGTTGGCGCTCAGAGCCTTTCAGGGAGTACTCCAGGGTCAACACGTGAGAGTCAGGTCAGACAACTCCTCTGCAGTAGCATACCTCAACAGGCAGGGAGGTACCAAAAGCAGGTCTCTGTGGAGCTTGACAAGCAGCATTCTCAGGTGGGCCGAGGCAAATATTCTGTCCCTGTCGGCGGTACATCTAAAAGGGGATCAAAATCAGGTTGCGGATTTTCTCAGCAGGAGAAAGCTGAGAGAAGGCGACTGGATTTTGAACCGGGACGTCTTCAAGGCAATTACCCAGAGGTGGGGGATGCCTTGTATAGACCTCTTCGCCTCAAGGGAAAACAGAAAGACAGATCTATTCTTCTCCCTGAGCAGATGGGACGGAGCACTTGGAGTGGACGCACTGGCTCAGAGCTGGGAGTTCTCCAAGTGCTATGCCTCCCCCCTCCTGTACTAATTCCAGCAGTACTGAGGAAGTTACAGTTGGAGAGCACAACTCTCATTCTGATAGCACCTCATTGGCCCAGGAGGCCGTGGTTTTCCATCTTGAAGAGTCTGGCAGTGGAACCCCCTTGGATTCTGCCATTCCAGGAAGATCTTCTGTCCCAGGGTCCAATCTGTTGTCCTCAGGTGGAGCGGTGGAACCTGGCTGCTTGGCTACTGAGGAGGAATTGCTGAAGGGCAAGGGGTTCTCAGATCGTTTAGTATCAACCCTACTAAGTTGCAGAAAAAGGGAGACGCAAGCTATCTACCTGAAAGTGTGGAAACGCTTCAATAGTTGGTGTGCGGATAGTTCCTTCGACACAAGCAGTCCTGTAGCGGTACTGGAATTTCTGCAAGCGGGGGCAGACAAGGGGTTGGCTGTTAGCACACTGAAAGGACAAGTGTCTGCTTTGAGTGTATTTTTGGAAAAACAGTTAGCATTGGATCCCTGGATATCTAGGTTTTTTAAAGCTCTGAACAGGCAGAGGCCAGTAAGAGTATCCTCTTTTCCAGTATGGGATCTTTCTTTAGTGTTACAAGCCCTCACCGGTGAACCATTTGAACCGTTGGAGGCTTGTACGTTGAGGTCGATCACCCTCAAAACTGTGTTTTTGGTGGCGATCACCACGGCAAGAAGAGTAAGTGAACTCGAAGCCCTTTCAATTAGGGCACCTTTTTTTCAGATATTTCCGGATCGTGTGGTTTTTAGAACTGATCCGGCATTTTTGCCTAAAGTGGCCTCAAGTTTTCATAGAGGCCAGGAAATAATTTTGCCTACCTTCTGTGTAAACCCTGTGAGGGAACAGGAACGCACATTTCATAAGTTGGACGTTAGGAGGTGCGTCCTCCAGTACTTGGAGAGTACAAAGGACTATAGGAAGTCTGATTCTTTTTTTGTATTGTTTTCAGGAGCTAAAAAAGGGTCTAGAGCCTCTAGACGGACGATAGCCAGATGGATTAGGTTAGCCATCAGACAGGCTTATGTAGCGGGGGGAGTGGAGCCCCCGGATGGTATTAGAGCGCATTCCACCAGGGCAGTGGCGACTTCGCAGGCTGAGTGGGCTGGTGCTTCTCCAGAGCAGATCTGTAGGGCGGCAACATGGTCCAGCTTTGATACGTTCGTAAGGCACTACAGGTTGGACCTGCTGTCAGCGAAGGACCAAGCCTTTGGGCGTAAAGTTCTGCAGGCAGTAGTCCCACCCTAAGGTAAGGTGCTCGCTTATCCTCTCTATGGTGCTGTCCTGAAAGACGGATGGGGAAAAACGGAGTTACTTACCGGTAACGTCCTTTTCCGGGAGTCTTTCAGGACAGCACAAGTTACCCACCCTAATTTGTGGACATGGAAGAAGTCATCGCATGAGACCGTCAGGTAAGAGATGTAAGTTATTATGACGTGTTCTTGTGTCTCCCCAGCTGGCCGGAGGTACTCTTGAAGAACTGAGGGACTGGCAGGACGGTGGGGGCTTAAATTCAAAATCTAAGGCGGTGTTTCCTGAAAGGGGAGGAGCCAGGGTCTCTCTATGGTGCTGTCCTGAAAGACTCCCGGAAAAGGACGTTACCGGTAAGTAACTCCGTTTTTTCTTTTTTTTATCTGTCTCGGTCTGATTTCATGGTTTCTGACAATGGTTATATGGATGTGTCTTAACATTTTTTTTCAATAAATAATTCATTTTTAAAGAAGTTTATCTTAGTTTGTATGTAGCAGCTGAAAAGTCCCAACATTCTCCCTTTTTTTCTACTAGCCCCTTTAACTTAATTTCCCAAAATTGAGCCACAGATTGATTAAGCCACAGAGACATTGCTATGAAGAGTCTATGTTTGTGTAGCTTTCATAATTTGTTTTGTATTTTTCTGCAGTGTATGCATGTTCTTTGCCATCCCGCACCTGTTTTTCATTATTGCTCTTAACTTTGAAATGGTTCGGTAAACTGTAAGTGTCAGTTCACACTGAGGTAGCACGACAGCTGCGGCGACTTGCAAAACAACTTCTCTATAGAAGTCAATGCAAGTCACCTCAAGTCGCCCCAAAATCGTACAGGAACCTTTTTCTAAGTCGGAGCGACTTGTGTCGCTCTGATTAGAAAGGTTCCATTGTACAGAAGGGGACGCGACTTGTCAGGCGGCTAAGTCGCCTGACAAGTCGTCCCAGTGTGAACTGGCACTAAGTTGCAGGTACTCCTTGTCTGATCATTCAGCTGGACCTGTTCTGTTAAGCCCCATACACACGCTCGGACAATCCGCGGACCAGGTCGGTCGGACTTTGTCCGACGTACTTTGTCCGATGTTGGTGTTGCGTACACACGGTCGGACTACGTTGTCGGAATATCCGGTCTGGAAGAACGTCGTGACGTAAGTCGTCGTCCACGAGATTACAAAAGGGAAGTTCAGCACCACGTCAGGCACCCGTTGGGCTCCTTCTGCTGATCCCGTGTTTATCGAGAGTTAGTGGAAGTTTGGTGACTTAAGATTCGCGCTTCTCAGTTTTCTGACTCAGATCGTTACTGCTCTTCAGTTTGTGCTTGTCGTGCGTATCTGTTTACTAGTGCGTGTAGTCAGTTCGCATTTGTTGGTCATTGCGGCCTATATCTTGATATAGGACGCTTTGATTTGCACTGCTTATTGTCTGCTCGTTGCTGGTATTCATTTCGTTCTTTCAGGCCTTGCTGTTTATCGGTGCTTTCTGTTTGTCCGTTCTGACCAGCCGACCTTTTGTGACCTTCTGAGCGATGTTTCCCGTGCGTACTCGTCGCCGAGTTCGTGCTGTACGCGGAATTGGTGTCGGGCTTTTAGCTTTGAGCCAAGACCCGTCCATGAACAGAGTGACGAGGAGTATGTGGACCAAGAATTGGTTGCTTCAGCGTGACCAGTTCTCGCACATGCCTTTGCTTCGTGAGATCCGGGAGAATAATCCTGATGATTTCAGGAACTTTCTCAGGATGACGGACCCCGATTTTCACCGTCTTTTGGCTTTGCTGACCCCCTTTATCAGCCGGCAGGATACCTGCATGAGACAAGCCATTACTCCGGAGCAGAGGCTTGTTGCTACGTTGAGGTACTTGGCGACAGGGAGAAGTCTTCAGGATTTGAAGTTCTCTTCAGGTATCTCTCCCCAGGCCCTGGGAATCATTATTCCAGAGACCTGTTCTGCCATCATCCAGGTCCTGCAGGAGGACTATATTAAGGTAACATTTCTACTTTACTATTCCCTTCTATGTATGCTCTGTTTGCTAATGACTTGTATTTTTGACCTCCTTCCCTAATTACCATGATTGCAATATGCTCTAATATGCTGTGCCCCTTTTCTCCTTCATGCATTTTTCCCTTCACTTACCTCCCCAGCATGCTCTTCTGCCCCAATAGACACCTATGGCCTAGTCACTTAAGCAATGTCTTTTGTCTGCTGCATAGTATTGTTTGCCCCAAAACACCCCCTAAAATATGCACAAATGTTTGCTGTGTGGTTTACTTCATGTAGAGCCCCCTTTTTTTTTTCTTTTGGTGGGGGGGGGGGGAAACTCATTAGGAACCCCCTCCCCCAACTGCTCTGTCAGATGGTACCAATCCTTTATCTGCTGGCTTTCCCAAGGTCCATACACACTATATACCTACCTCTTTATAGTGCGCATCTTTAGGGATGAATTCAGCAAAGCATGTAGTGCAAGGGGCTGCCTCCATACATTCCATTTCCTATTTTTTTTTTTTGTCTTCTTTCCCTCCTATTAGCTTGCTTGGTAATGAATGAAGTGCAGAGGGTTAGCTGTCCACCACCCCCTCCCCCCAAAACCCCTAGTTATTGCCAATGGCCCATCAGAAGTGGGGGGATTGATGGGGGGGTGAGTAATCTGTGAAGGGGAGCCTCTACTTTTCTGTGCAAATACTTTCCAGCCTCCAATTTTATACAATGCTCTTGTTCCAAGATGTTGATTGTCTAATCTGCTTGCAATGTTTAGGTGCAAAGTGACTAATTTTTTTTTTCTTGTTTCACTCCACAGTTCCCTTCCACGCCACAGGAATGGCAGACTGTGGCCTCCCACTTTGCCAGCCGTTGGGACTTTCCTAACTGCGGAGGGGCAATTGATGGGAAACACGTCCGCATCGTCCCACCGCCCAACTCGGGGTCCTACTATTATAATTATAAAGGGTTTAATAGTGTAGTGATGTTGGCGGTGGTGTCGGCAACATACGAGTTTATGTATGTGGACGTGGGGATGAACGGCCGGATATCGGATGGTGGGGCCATTACGCACACGGAGTTCTACTGGCGTCTCCAAAGTGGCAGTCTGTGCTTGCCACCTCCAGAGGAGAATGCCGAAGGACTCCCCTTCGTCTTTGTCGCAGATGAAGCGTTTGCGTTGACTCCCCATGTGATGAGGCCGTTCCCGATGAGGACCCTCACCCCGGACCAGAGGGTCTTCAACTACAGGCTGTCCAGAGCCAGAAGAGTTGTGGAGAACGCTTTTGGCATCCTGGCCAGCCGCTTCCGCCTGTTCCTGACGGCATTTAACTTGGCGGAATACAAACTGAACCACATAGTTCTTGCCTGTTGCATATTGCACAACTTCCTCAAAAGACATAACAGGAACTATGTGGTGCCCGTTGGCCCAGATGTGGAGGGCCCTCCAAATGCCGAACTCACAGCCCTTCGAGTGGCACGTCCAGGCTTGCCCCCTCTAAATGCCCGTGTGGTCCGGGACCAATATATGCAGTACTTTGTGGGTAGGGGGGCCATTGCTCTGCCTGACGATGTGTGAGAGGCATTTTTTAATAAATCTGATATTTTAACCAACCTATGATTTCATGTCATTTCAGTCTTCTTTTTAGCTTATTTTACTTTGACATTTTTTCCCTTTGCCTTCGACAGTGGGAATGCACTTTCTGGGCAAAAGGAGGTAACAGTCTCTTCTTCCCAAAAAGATTATTCTCATGTTGTGTGTTTGCTACCTAATCTTTGGTCTAGAGAAGGTTTGTACTGCATAACTGACACCCAAAATACTCCTTTTCATCACCAGGTCTGACATGTGTGTATTCTCCAAAATGCTGTGCTCCGTGTTTTCGTACAAAGCACTGTGGGTGTCATTTACATAAGTCAAATCCGCTATGCTCTACAAGTGCATTGAAAAAGTTCCCCGGGAAAGAAAATTGGAGTGCAAAGTGGATTTGCCTTTAGTAAATAACACCCATTGCCCCCCATATCCTTTTCATTTTACATACATAATGCATTGTGTTTTTTAAATAAGGAAGCCACACATTTAGAAAAATAAAAGTTTACTAGGAAAACATTCACAAGTGCGTTTACAATCTTCACGCCAAAACTGACAACATCTTGGTTATTTACAACATTGTTTACAAACATTCCGCAATTGGTAAAACCAGGCATGGAGCAAAACAGAACCTAGGAACTTGGAAAGTTCAACTTTGTAAAGTGAAGACAAGATCAGACATGACTATATGTTCAAAGTGTGTTTGATCTTGCCTTCATCACATGGGGGGGTCACCCCCGAAAAGTGGAAATTTGGAACATGCACACAATTTGGGACTGAAAATGGTCATTAGATGGTAAAACACATGCCTAGAAGCTTCAAAAGTGCCATTTTCCATCATGGGGATGAATGGACGTTTTTTGGGGGTGCAACCCCTTCACCACAACCACTTTCGTAGTTCGTAAAGTGTTTGCACCCCCAAAAAAACGTTGCCATTCATCCACCATGGTGGGAGCTAGCACATGTGGACACAATGTGTGCATGTTCCAAATTTCAGACAGTTTTTAAGTTGCAAATGTGTTCAGAAGCTGGCACAAATGTGTGTTAATTACTTGGTGCGTTTTCATATTTTTCCTAAAACATCAATGATGTTCTTCAATTTTTGTTGAACATCATTGATGTTTTGCTTTATGTAATCTAGATCTCGATTGCAGACCATTATCTCTCCGATGAGTACGTGGGCACTCTCTGTGGTAAAGTGCGATTTTTCTTCCACAACATCCACGTCACCTAAAAACCACAAACAAACAAAAATAGGGTGTTGGAAATGAGGCAGCCATACATGGATTAGCTTACCAGTAGCTGTGTTCTCCCACACTCACCTGTTGTGGTGACAATTTCTCCAAGTTCGATGATCTCTTCTTCCTCCTCCTCCTCCTCCTCTGCTTCTGCTCTTTCCCCTTTTTTGGGAGGTGTTGGTTTGGGGGTTTCCTCAGACGGCCCAAGTTTTCGCTCCCCTATGAGAATGTCCAAAAGGAAGATTTAGCAACACAAGCTATTGAGGGCAGAAATAGGAAATGACAAACATTGCTTGAAAGTGACGGACACTATTTTAGTTTGGCCAGTTACAAATGTCAACTACATGAATGTAGTCACTTTGTAAAGGTGCTAAACTGACTAGCTTTTTGGTAGAAGTTTGTGTGATGGAGACCCCCCTCTAGTATCCACTGGAGCACATGTGTGGAAAAGCATAATAAAAAGGGGGTTTGGGTGTCCCAGCACTAGTGCTCTAGAGTCCAGATGGGTAAACAGCTACTGAGTGACCTCTCCTTTACATTGAATAAATTGGCTTTACATTCTTGATGACATTTCTAGTGAGAACAAACTTCCTTTCCCCAAAAAAAACACCAAACATCGTATTATAAGTGGCCGAACGATCGAGGTTGCGTACGATCGAATGCACACACACGATCATGACAGTGGCAGAAAGATCGAGGCTGAGTACGATCGAATGCACAGACGAACCTGAAAGTGGCCATTTTGGAATGTACAACTTTGTAAAAATCAAACCACAATGGAGCAGTATGCAAGCAAGAAATCAAACACAAAACACAACTACTTACTTTTTTGAAGAATTCGCTTGATCTTTCTGTACTGATCGGCCTCCCTCAGTTTCAGGTCTGACCAGCGTTTCCTCAGTTGCTCCTTGGATCGTTGTACCCCAAAATGATTGAACAGCCTTCTCACAACTTTAGACATGATCTTGGCCTTGCGGACATTGGGGTTGAGGTAAGGCCCATACTTCCCATCATAGTCGCTCCTCTTTAATATGTCCACCATCTCCAACATTTCTCCAAATGACATATTGGAGGCCTTGAATTTCAGGCTCCGGGATCGGGACGTTTCTGCCTCCGGACTTTCCTCGTCCTCCTCCTCGTTGGTGGGATATTTGTGGCGCACCTGCTGTGTCCCCGCCATGTGCTCTCCCCACTACGCCGTAAAGAGAAGGGGTGGGGAATAGATGAGAAAGATCGTCAGGGGCGGGCGGAGTTTGAAGCATGCGCAGTGTATATAAAACGTCACACGCCTGTGTCGTAGCCACGATCTGGGAGACGAGGGGAGAGAAAACTCACACGAGACGATCGCTACAAACGAAGGTACAATTTAACGTTGGTACATAACTAGCCTAGACTGATTTGAACTTGAGGCTTCTTTATGGAGAAGATTAGGAGAGTTTAGCCTGACATAATTTAGAGGGTTTTGTGTGTTGTTGTGTCTTGCAGAGATTGATATGAAGGGATTCAACGACATGAGTTTTCTCCCCCTCTTCATTGCCAAATACAGGGATTTTCCCATATTGTGGCAGGGTATACACCCACATTACACCAACAAACCAAAGAGGCACGCAGCCCTGGAGGAACTTGTGGAATTTGTCAAGCCAAGGTTCCCCACGGCAACTGTTGATGATATTAGAAAGAAAATTGGCAGCCTGAGGAGTGCGTATATCAGGGAGCGGAAGAAGGTCGTGAAGTCTGAGGAAACTGCAACTTCAGCAGATGAGGTCTATGTCCCCAAGCTCTGGTACTATCAGAGTCTCCATTTTCTGAAGGACCAGGCTGATGTCACGGAGCCAACCTCAACTCCTCCTTCCACGCTTCCTTGCGCGCAGCCCACCCCTGATGAGGCTTCCGAGGAGCAACCTGGGCCTTCCAGTCTGGAAGAGGTGGAGGAGCCCAGCTTGTTCCAGGTATAGTAGTTTTGTTACCATTTATGGGAATAATGAATGATGTTCACTTAATTCAGGATCGCCAATTGCTTAGTTCCTAACGTGTTTGACATATCAACAGACAGTGGTGTGGGAGACATTTGGGGCCAGAATCTAAACTGCTGGGCTGAGAATTGTATGGTTTTCTATTTGTAAACATTTTGCACCAGTCACTAGATGAGAATTGTGTGTGTTTGATGAACAAATAACTGAAACTAAAAATAACCTTTTTCATACACAGGAAGACCTCAGTCAGGAGGTGGCTGTGGAAGGTGGCAGTCAGGAGGAGGCAGGGGTTAGTGGCAGCCACCAGCTGGGTAGTGGCAGCCAAGAGGGGGCTAGGCCTCGGAGCCTGACTGACACCCAAACCCCTCCCCTCCACCCTCCGTACAAAAGGGCGAGAAGGGGGGGTTATGCGGCACAGTCAGCGCTCCGGATGATCAGAGAGGCTTCAGACTCCCTACATGCCACACCCGCCGATGAGGAGACCTTTGGCTCGGTGGTTGTCACAAAAATGATGGGTATGGAGGTGAGGCAACGCAACATGTGTGAAGGGCTCATCCTCCATGTCCTAAATAAGGGTAGGGCTGGGGAGATGACCCCAGTCACACATGTTTGCCATAGCTACCATGCTCCACCTCCTCCTCCTCCTCCTCCTCCTTCTGCCACCCCACCAGCACGACAGCCACAGCGTGGAAGGAAGCGTGGAAGGAAGACCTGAGAGTGACGACCTGGAATCAGTCTGGTCTGAGAGAAGATGGAGCCTCTTGTAGTACCAGAGCCTGGGGACCTAGATGGCATCTGCTGCAGTTCCGGATACTTTGGACTTCACGACCAGATTGCACTCCCTTAATATACGTACTCCTCAGGCCCCCAATTTTCTACGCTTGAACAATGATGGTTGCCGTGGGGGGCCAAGACTTTGCAAATTCCCCAAGTTTCACCATGGCTGCGTTCCTCTTTGGTTTGTTGGTGTGACCTAAATAAAGGTTTTTTTTGATTTGAAATAATCATTGACTATTGTGTTTTACTTTGCTACAATGACAGTTTTTTCTTTGAGTAAGCAGGTACATTTCACTAATCCTAAAGTAGAATTAACAAGGGGCACCAACAACAAACAAACTCCTAGTAAATGTAAGCAAGAAATACAAATGTAAATAATGTGTTTTTGGTAATTTGAGACACACAACCCCCCTCCAAAAAAAAAAAAAAAAAAACATTCAAATATGTATTCCCCAAAAAAAAAAAAAACAAGACAAATCATGGTAAAAAAATAACAAAGATTCTTTTCCGTTCACAGTCAAAATAAACATGTAGTGTATAAATGCTGCAAAGTAATAAAGAAGTAAGTTTGTGAGAAGTGCGGGTGAATAGGAGCAGCTAAAACATGTCATTCTTGTTGCATTGTAAAGAAAAAGAGAATGCGCTGCATTAAAGACATTTTAACATTGCAGCGTGACGAATGTGCTGTGTCGATTAGGAAAGGTAGTTTTACCTGACTGAGCGCTTCCGTCACAGAATTTCTTCTGAGCATGCGTAGCACTTTGTCCGTCGGACAAGCGTACACACGCTCGGATTTGGTGTGATCGGACCGGGTTGACGGCAAATCTTTCCAGCAGGAGATAAGACTTTGTCCGACGGACAAACCGACGAACACTGTCCGATGGTGCATACACACGGTCTGATTTTTTAACAACCTTGTCCGATCGGACCAAATTGATGAAAAAGTCCGACCGTGTGTATGGGGCTTTAGATTCATGTCAATGAATTCTTTTCTCAGAAAGTTTTCTCTTTAAATTTGAGTTGCAATGCTTGTTTTATTGAACAATAAATAAATAAAATGGCATTTTGTAAAAGGAATACATTTTCCCATCTATTAATACTCCTTATGCTAAAAAATGTTTCAGCAGATGGTTCAAAGATATGATTTTTTTTCTTCAGAGTATCTTATCGGTTTTTAATTCCCCTTGGTTATTCAAGAATACATTTTTATTTTTTAATTCAACACTTAAAATTTGCAGTGAATTTATAAAAACTTTGAAATAGGTCAGTTAGTAAATGTTCCCACTAACATGTTGCCTATGATATAACAAATATAAAAAAAATTAAACATTCCTACTGGCTTTATTTTACATATAGTTCTATTTCAAGGAGTGTAACAGTGAAAACAATATAGGGTTACAAGAAACAAGACATTGCTACAGCTCAACCATATGTACAATCCATCATCCATCTTAAGATGCTCCTTTTTTCCCCACAGAAAAGAATCCCCCTCTTGGTAAAGGGAAATACTGTAAATTAAAATTCCTGTTTAACCTCTATAATTTGGGATTATCCTCTATATTTGTACATTTGCGAGCCGCTGAGAGCCTGAGCTGACCGTTTCTGCCTCCGCCACAGCCCAGCACTCCAGTAAGTTTGGGTGTGTGTGTGTGTGGGGGGAGGGCAAAAGCAAAAGGCTTACCTCAGCCGGCTGATTATCAGAAATTCCCGGATCGTCTCAAGCTCCTCGTTTCGGATACTCAGGGTCACTTTTTAACCCCTCCTGGCTGGCTCGCCACCTGTCCTGGAAATTTATAATTTGGAACCACTAATCAATATGAGGATAGGAGTTGCTATCTATAAATTTCCAGGACAATATCTTTTGATCAATGACCTCATAGACATATATTTTTGTTGTGGTCATACCCACATGTATATTTGGTGAACAGTGTGTGCACTTGGTTTATTTACTATTGATCTAAATATTTGACTTTTGTTGCTCTGGTATGTGAGCTTTGCCTATACAGCAATCTGATATATCTGTGGTCGAGCCAAAGATTTGGAGGAGATGAACAGAGGCTGGAGTGGATTTAAAGGGGAACCCTACTTATTACTTGCATGTGTTTTTTTTTCTGTCTTCAAGCAGTCATTGATTCTGGCCTTCACTTTGACGGGCGATTGAAGTTTTACGGCTCTTCATTTGATGAACATGTTATGTTAAAGAAGGAAATATATTGAAGTTGAATATGAAATAAACCTTTTAACATGATTTAATTGTATAAGTATGTAGCACTAACCCCAGAAGGAGCTGCTGGATTGATTTGGGCTTACCGTTACCTTCTTGACTTCTTAGATGTCTAGGGGTTTCCCGAGGTAGATGGCCCAAGAATTGCAGAAACTGACACTGGATCCGCTTTGGGATTTTTATTTGCAAAAACAGGGTAGACAAACACAGTCTCTCAATAGGGATAGAGGGTATAGGTGGAACGTTCAGGTACTCTTGGAACTGCTTAAATACTTGAAAGTCTCTATACAGGTGAATTCAGAGAATAGCCACTCACAACTGGATCCCCACAGCTATCGGATAAACCTCCTCTCACTAGGCCTAGCAGCCGATAGAGTGCGCAGTTAGAATAAAGTCTCTGCCACAGACTTGGTTGTAGAACTTGTGAATAAAAGTCTCTGCCACAGACTTGGTTGTAGAACTTGTGAATAAAATTCTCTGCCACAGACTTGGTTGTAGAACTTGTGAATAAAAGTCTCTGCCACAGACTTGGTTGTAGAACTTGTGAATAAAAGTCTCTGCCACAGACTTGGTTGTAGAACTTGTGAATAAAAGTCTCTGCCACAGACTTGGTTGTAACTGAAGGATAAATGAACTTAGAGAACCCTCATATGGTACCAGTATCTTGCAGCCGGCCCGGCAATACCACATGAGCGTGGATTCATTTGGTGTCTTTCAACTTGGCTTCCAGGCTCTTACTGAGGAACCAGCCTTTTGCGTGGCCCTCTTCTGAAGAGTTTCCCCCTGGTTGCGTTATCAGTTGCTGGGCCTCTCCACAGACGAGACAGCACCGGACCACCTTGGAATCCTCCTTCCAGTTACTGTGCCTCGGGCTAGCCAGCCCCGATACTCAGAATTGGATGGATCCGCATTTCGTGCCATAAGGGCCCTGGGGGCAGGTCAGGAGGACCAGGACCCAACGGACAGAAAGATCTGCTGGACCGGAACCCAGAAGCACGTGATCTCAGTACCTTAAGTACCTTCTCTCAGAATTCACAGCAAGATGACACACTCACTGATTGGCTCCGAGCGAGATTGGCACCGAATGCGTACAGCCAAACTGTGTTCCCTTACCTGCCAGAGGTGACAACGACACCTATGGCCAAGCAGAACACAGTGCAATCCAACCAGAATGGTACTGAAACCATAATTTAGTGTAATTTACCCTAAAACCCAACTGTGGTTTTAGGAATGTTAAATTTACAAAACACATCGACAGGAGCCTGGCGCTACAAGTATTTTGTTTTCCTTTCTACATTTTCACATTGTACACTTTTTTGGGATTTTTTTGTCAAACCTGGAAGCTAGCTGCCTTTATATTGAAATCCCTAGCACTGACTTGTTTTTGTTTTATTCTGTGTAGTTTATTGTTCAAGCTTTTGGAAAAAACTGATTCAAAGATAAAGTATCAGTTCATTTTGCTATTTACTTTACACTTCTGTATTCCAAATGCTGGGTATATGAGTTACCTTGATAAACGTTTTTAAAAGTTGCAATTTTTATGAACATTTCCACATAAAATTTTAATTTTGAGAGTTTTTAGACATAAAAACAGCACAAAAACTAGATTTTTTTACACAGGGATTTCCCTTTAATTTTTGTTGTTTTTTTTTACACTTTTTTAAGCATAAGCAACTGATGTTTATGGCCTTATTTTTAATTGGTGGCCATCAATGGCTATGTGTGATATATGTCCATGTCCTTGTATGAGAGTGGCAAAAATACCAGGTTCACAAAGGTCACACTTGCATCCGTGCCCTGGCAAACCCTGCCATTGATGGGTTGCTGACCGCAGGTCTCTGTGCTTAGAGCATCTCTCTCTCATACAGCCCAGAGTCTGACAGTTCCCCCTCCCTCCTCCCTCGCATGGATGGGAGCAAAGAGAGCTGATGTGCTCCTTCTCCTCCCACCCCTCTCCTCCTGTGTGCACTGCAGGAAGTATAAAGCTAAGCAGATGAATTTGATCATTCAGCTGCTGGGCTTCACACATATCCATTGGTGCACACACAGGTGGAGGGAGACGGGAGGAGAAGTAGCAGGTCAGCTTTCTCCTCTCCCATTCGTGTGAGGGAGGGGGAACTGTCAATGCAGGCTCTGGGCTGTATTACACAGACGCTCTCAGTTTAGAGTCCTGATGAGGAGGCTCTGATACGCGAAACTGAAAAGCATCACTGATAGACTGCACTGATGGGCACTGATAGGTGGCACTGATGCGCATTGATGAACACTGATAGGCGACACTCATAGGCAGCACTGATGGGCAGCATTGATGACTACTGATAGGTGCCACTGATGGGCACTGCTAGGCGGCATTGATGAGCACTGATAGGTGGCACTAATAGGCAGCACTGACAGATAGCATTGATGAGCACTGATAGGTAGGGATGAGCCGAACACCCCCCTGTTCGGTTCGCACCAGAACCTGCGAACAGACCTAAAGCTTGTGTGAACTTTAGAACCCTATTAAAGTCTATGGAACTCGAACGTTCAAAATCAAAAGTGCTAATTTTAAAGGCTAATATGCATGTTATTGTCATAAAAAGTGTTTGGGGACCTGGGACCTTGTATCAATGCAAATGTTTTTTTTTTTAAAACGGCCGTTTTTTCAGGAGCAGTGATTTTAATAATGCTTAATGTGAAACAATAAAGGTGTAATATTCCTTTAAATTTCGTACCTGGGGGGTGTGTATAGTATGCCGGTGAAGGGGCGCATGTTTCCCGTGCTTAGAACTGTCCCTGCACAGGGTGCAGTGCACCCAGGCGCCACAGAGGTGGGGGCGCTGGAGCGCCAGAGTGCTCCGCTCCCTCCTCCTCTCCTCTCCGTAGGCGGCGCGGCTCTCTCTGCCTGTCGCGGCGCTGGGGGCGCGGGCGCGGAGGCGGCCGCGCAGTGACGCGGGGGGGGGGGCCCCCCCCGCTCCGTGGCCGAGCCCGAGCCCGACTTGTTTAGAACAGAGCGCGTGTGAGGCTTGTGCTGGTGGGCGGGAGGCGGAAGTTAAACACAGGAGGAGTCCTGTGTTTAACTTCCGCCTTCTGCCCACCAGCACAAGCCTCACACGCGCTCTGTTCTCCACCCGGGCGGCGCGGCTGCACACTGTCCTCTCCAGCTGCCGCCCGGGTGGTTTTAATTAGCCTAGTGGTGGGGGGGTGGTTTGTCTAGGGGGGGGGGGTCTATACCAATGTGTGGGGGGGGGGGGGTGGTTTGTCCTGGGGGGTCTATACTAATGTGGGGGGGGGGGGGGGTTTGTCCTGGGGGGTCCATACTAATGTGGAGGGGTTGTCCTGGGGGGGTCTATACAAATGTGGGGGGGTTTGTCCTAGGGGGTCTACTAATCTGGAGGGGGTTTGTCCTGGCCCCTGGGGGGTCTATACTAATGTGGGGGGGGTTGTCTTGGGGGGTCTATACCAATGTGGGGTGGGGGTGTTTGTCCTGGGGGTCTATACTAATGTGGGGGGGGGGTGGTTTGTCCTGGGGGGTCTAAACCAATGTGGGGGGGGGGGGGGGGGGGGTTTGTCTAGGGGGGGGGGGGGGTTTGTCCTGGGGGGGTCTATACTAATGTGGGGGGGGGGGTTGTCCTGGGGGCTCTATACTAATGTGGGGGGGTTGTCCTGGGGGGTCTATACTAATGTGGGGGGGGGGGGGTTGTCCTGGGGGCTCTATACTAATGGGGGGGGGGGGGTTGTCCTGGGGGGGGGGTCTATACTAATGTGGGGGGGTTTGTCCTGGGGGGGTCTATACTAATGTGGGGGGGTTTGTCCTGGGGGGGGTCTATACTAATGTGGGGGGGGGGGTTGTCCTGGGGGCTCTATACTAATGTGGGGGGGTTGTCCTGGGGGCTCTATACTAATGTGGGGGGGGGGTTGTCCTGGGGGCTCTATACTAATGTGGGGGGGGGGTTGTCCTGGGGGGTCTATACTAATGTGGGGGGGGGTTGTCCTGGGGGGGGTCTATACTAATGTGGGGGGGTTTGTCCTGGGGGGGGTCTATACTAATGGGGGGGGTTTGTGGGGGGGGGGGGGTCTATACTAATGTGGGGGGGTTTGTCCTGGGGGGGTCTATACTAATGTGGGGGGGGGGGGTGGTTTGTCCTGGGGGGGGGGGGGGTCTATACTAATGTGGGGGGGTGGTTTGTCCTGGGGGGGGTCTATACCAATGTGGGGGGGTGGTTTGTCCTGGGGGGTCTATATTAATGTAGGGGGGGTTGTCCTGGGGGGTCTATACTAATGGATGGGGGCTGGTTTGTCCTGGGGGGGTCTATACTAATGTGGGGAGTGGTTTGTCCTGGGGGGTCTATACTAATGGGGGGTGGTTTGTCCTGGGGGGTCTATACTAATGTGGGGGGTGGTTCGGCCTGGGGGGGTCTATACTAATGTGGGGGGGTGGTTTGTCCTGGGGGGGTCTATACTAATTTGGGGTGTTCGTCCTGGGGGGGTCTATACTAATTTGGGGTGTTCGGCCTGGGGGGTCTATACTAATGTGGGGGGGTGGTTTGTCCTGGGGGGGTCTATACTAATGTGGGGGGGTGGTTTGTCCTGGGGGGGTCTATACTAATGTGGGGGGGGGGGTGGTTTGTCCTGGGGGTCTATACTAATGTGGGTGGCGGGCTGGTTTGTCCTGGGGGGTTTATACTAATGTAGGGGGGGTTTGTCCTGGGGGGGTCTATATTAATGTTGGGGGGTTGTCCTGGGGGGTCTATACTAATGTGGGGGGGTGGTTTGTCCTGAGGGGGGTCTATACTAATGTGGGGGGTGGTTCGGCCTGGGGGGTCTATACTAATGTGGGGGGGTGGTTTGTCCTGGGGGGTCTATACTAATGGAGGGGGTGGTTTGTCCTGGGGGGTCTGTACTAATGGAGGGGGGGGTGGTTTGTCCTGGGGGGTCTGTACTAATGGAGGGGGTGGTTTGTTCTGGGGGGGTTGTACTAATGTAGGGGGGGAAAGGTTTGTCCTGAGGGGGGTCTATACTGATAAAGGGGGGTGTTTTGTCCTGGGGGTCTATACTAATGGGGGGGGTCTGTCCTGACGGAGGTATTTATACTTAGTGAAGGGTCTGCACTGACGGAGGGGGGGTCTATACTTAATGGAGTGGGGTCTGTACTGAGGGACGACTATAGTTGGTGGAGGGGGTGATACCATGTTTTACTGCACCAGGTGACACCAACCCTAGTGATGCCACTGCAGCTGCGGGCTCTTATTTCCCCTCTCCCTCACCTCCTCGTGCGCTGCTGTACTAATGAGCGGCACACTATGTTTCTTCCCCCGCCTTCATAACGGCCAGGGAAGAAAAAACAAAGGAGCAAAGAAAAGGATTGTGGGACATGTGGTCCCAAGGACTGGCAGCCCCACTGTAACATGGAAACTGCAGCCCAAACAGCATGCTCAGCTGAATGGGAGAGAGAAAGCCAGGAGCCCGGGAAGGCTTTCAGGGAAGGGCACCCAGGACTCCAGAGGGAGAGGGCAGTGCTGAGAGAACACCATCAGAGAGAGAAAGCCACACAGCCTGGCGCCATCCCTGGTGGAGGAAGGAATGGAGTCATTGCAGGAATACAGATCTGGGCTCTACCCAGCGGAGTCGCCACGGGCAATTCAGAGTGAGCTGACTCCTGATCAGAGGAACCGTTGTTGCTGTATCGCTGGGTCAGGTGAGAGGGCCGATCGGCCATTATTTACTACCATCTCTTGTAACATGTCTGCAGTCTCTGACCATCTCTTGTAACATGTCTGCAGTCTCTGACCGTCTCTAGTATCATGTCTGCAGTCTCTGACCATCTCCTGTATTGTGTGCAGCCTGACCGTCTCCTGTACTATGATTGCAGTCTCTGACCGTCTCTAGTATCATGTCTACAGTCTCTGACCATCTCCTGTACTATGTCTGGGGGCTCTTTCTAATAGACTCTCTAACAGAAGCCCCCTCTGTGTGCATCAGAGAGACTCCCCTCCAGGTCTCATTATTGTACGCTCTTCCTGTATTTTCTTTATTGGTAAAAGATCATGGGAGGATCCCAGGGTAACGAAGACTTCTTACGGGAACATCTCTGTGTTGAAGTCGTTGTCATAGAAACATTTGTAAAGGGGAGGAGTTGGTAAGATGACCACGCCCGCGTGGGGGCGCCAGAAATATTTCTGCACCCAGGCGTCTGTGACCCTAGGATCGGCCCTGAGTGCGCCCCCCATCCCTCCTGAACCGTACCAGGCCACATGGGGAGGGTGCTGTGGGCAGGGGGCTTATCGGAAACTCGAAGCCCCCTCTTTAACAAGGGGACCCCCAGATCCCGCCCCCCCTGTGTGAAATGGTAAGGTACCCCTACCATTTCACCAAAAAAGTGACAAAAATTTTAAAAATGACAGGAGACGGTCTTTGACAATTCCTTTATTAAAATCTTCTTTCTTCTGGTCTTCCTTTTTTCATCCTTCGGTTTCTTCATCTTCTTCTTCCATCTTCTACCATCTTCTTCCATCTTCTTCTTCCTCCGATCCGCTTCTTCTTGCTCTGGTCTTCTCGTCCGGCATCTTCTTCCTCGGCGTCTCTTCTTGGGCCGCTCCGCGCAATGGGGGGCTCCCGCTGTGTGAGGCTTCGCTGTGTCTGACAGCTCTTTTATAATGGAGGGCGGGGCCACCTGGTGACCCCGCCCCCTATGACGCCCGGGGACGTCATGGGGACTTCCCTATGGCTTTTCCTATGACGTCAGAGGGGGGCGGGGGCCGTCCACTTTATTTGTTTCACTTTAAGCATTATTAAAATCACTGTTCCTGAAAAAACGGCCGTTTAAAAAAAAATAAAAATTGCATTGATACATGTCCCCTGGGGCAGGACCCAGGTCCCCAAACACTTTTTATGACAATAACTTGCACATAGGCTTTTAAAATTAGCACTTGAGATTTCTCCCATAGACTTTTACAGGGTACTCTTGGCTTTTCGAATTTGCCGCGAACACCCCAAATTGTTCGCTGAACAGGCAATGTTCGAGTCGAACATGAGTTCGACTCAAACTCGAAGCTCATCCCTACTGATAGGCAGCGAGAAAAATTGATTGCTGTGCGCTGGGGTGGCAATAAAACACCCCAAGTAGACAAGTGCCACATCCTAATAAATTGAGAATAGGAAAAATTTACTTAAACAGCACGTATAGAAAAATATAAACACATTTTAATAGTTCACATACATTATATACATATACAGTGCACATTTAATAAAAACACACTATTTAATACAAGACAACGGACCCATTGATTAACCCAAGAAATAGATGTCGCTTGTATACTTCCTGTGGGGCTATACTTAGTATACATCAGAAAAAGCCCACACTGAGATATGGCATTCGCTGTTTGGGTGTTCAAAGATCCTTGAAGAGTTAAAAAATTCTCAACATGTTTCGCGACTGGGGTCTGCGGGCGGGGGGCTTATCGGAATCTGGAAGCCCCCTTTAACAAGGGTACCCCAGATCCCGGACCCCCCATGTGAATTGGTAATGGGGTATAAATTTACCCCTACCATTTCACAAAAAAAGTGACAAAAAGGATAAACACAAGAGACAGTTTTTGACAAGTCCTTTATTAATTTCTTCTTCTTTCTGCTTCTTCTTTCATCTTCTTTCTTCTGGTCTTCCTTCGGTGTTCTTGTTCCTCCAACTTCTTCCTCCGCTCTTCTCGTCCCACATCTTGCTCCTGCTTCTTCTCCGCTCTGTCTGCACGATCTGCCTCAGTGGGAGTCTTTAGCCATGTGACGCTTCGATTCTTCTGACACTTCTTAAATAATTGAGGGCGGGGCCACCCTGTGACCCCGCCCTCTGACGCATGGGGACTTCCCTATGGCTTTCCCCATGATGTCAGAGGGGGCGGGATCACCCGCTTCTGTAATATGGTGACCCCGCCCCCCTGACAACACAGGGAAAGCCATAGGGTAGTCCCCGTGTGTCAGAACATAAAGCTCATTCCTACTCCACATCAATTGTTACCAAAAGAGCATCTGGAGGGATTGATAATCCGTCCAGACGTTTAAGGAGATCTGATGCATCTCTCACATAAGAAGGGAGTCCAATAATGTGGGGCATGAGAAAAAAGTCTACAAATCTGCTCGCATTCTCTGTGATGGAGCCTATTCCTGACACTATGGGTCTGCCTGGAGGTGTGTTCCTGTTTTTATGTATTTTGGGGATGGCATAGAAGATGGCTTCCCTTGGAAAAGGTATATTCAAAAATGTGTACGTTTGCTTATCAATTAAAGCATCTGTTAAAGCCGTATAGATTAGTAATTTGTATTCTAGTATTGAACTGGGATATAGTTTCAATCGTAACTGGCCTATACCACTCAACATTTCCCAAAATGTCAAAGCACATGGTTTCATATTGTTGGTGAGTTAAAAGTACTATGTTACCACCCTTATCTGAGGGTTTGATGACTGTACCCTTTCCATTGTGTAAGCATCTAAGCGCTTGTTATTGTTCCATAGAGGGGTTGAACATGCTGGATGATATAGTCATTCTTTTGATTTCTCTCAACCATAGCGATGAGGAAAGCTGATAATTGTGGGTTTATAGTCAAATCGGGAAATTGATTAGATTTATTCTTAAAAGGTAAATCCTTGTTTACTGGCATATCAGCTACTGAACCCTGTGAGGTACTATCATAGTCTTGGTTTTCTTCCAAATAATAACATCAAATCAGGCACGGAAATCTTTCATTGTAAATTTATTTTTGTCGAAAACTGTCTGGGTGCACGGGCAGAAGCCGGAAGGCCGATTCAATGTCCGATTTCGCCATCAACGTCCCCTGACCATAATGCCGGACCCACGCAACGGCCACATCGAAGGAAGTGTATGTCACCGCACACTCCTCCGGAGCAATGGCATCGTTAATGGAAGCCCCCTTAGGGAATGACAGGTGATGGATCAATCTGAACTTATTGGGCTCCTTCTTAGGCACCACCCACAGTGGAGAAAGGACCAGTTCTGGGAGGGGCGCCTCGCGAAAAGGACCGGCCATGCGACCTAATGCAACCTCTCTACCCAATTTTTCCATGACAACTGCTGAGTACAGCAAAGCAGACTTCAAATTTTTTGCCTGGGGTGGCACTGAGGTCAGCATACAAGGGATCTTGAAACCTGAAGTAAACCCATCCTCTAACAATCGCGCATCCACCCGGTCGGGGTATCCTTTTCACCCGCACCAAGGTCGTCCCTCTTGTTTGCAAGATCTACGGGATGCCCTTTTTGAAGCATTTTGCCAGTGCGTGGGATCCCCCGCAGCAGGAACACGTGTGTTTGAATCGGCAGTTTGCCCCAAACTTGCACGAGCCCTCATTAATCTGCCAGCAGAAACCCCAACGTTTTTCGGTCGGTTGCCCTGAGGTTGCTGAACAGTGCTCCGGAGTCTTCTCACCCATGATGCTCGCCAATATGGCAAATGCCTGTAGCCAATTGGCAAAGGTACGAGGTATCAACCTATACCTAGGCTTCTCCTCCTCCTCCTTCTGACCTCTTCGGGTTTCAACCTATCTAGGTTGAACTTCTCCAGTGGCAATAGGGTGAAAAGTTCATATACTCACCCTTCACCTCAGGCTTAAGATGTGCACCCAAAGGGCCCTCGAAGCAGACGTAGACCTCGCTCTTCACCGCATCTGCCAACTGCAGAGAGTCCGCACTCTAAAATGCTGACTTACTCGTATCCCCGTCAACCTGGGAGCCAGCCGGTGTCTTGGTGACCCTACACCCCGGTTCCCCCGCTAGCCATGGCTGAGATAGGCCCTGCCGTCGGAAGCCACGCCTGTGCCGGCCCACTCGCAGCCCCATGTTCAAATCTCTTAACCAGCTCCTTGAGCCCCAGCAAAAGGCCCCCCAGGCCTTCTTGCCCTACCCGCGTTTCCTGCTCCCTTGCCACTGGGAGGTCCACTGCAGACCCCCCCCGGCCCTGTCTCCCCCCCCTGTAGCGCCTGAACCCTGAGAACTACCCCGTGCCAGCAAGTCATGTAACAAAGAAGAAATTGCACTAGAAGGATCACACTCACCGGGCTGCCCAGGACCGGGCCTCACAGCCGCCTCCCGCGGACCCAACGCAGACGATCGACCCTGTTCTTCATCACCGTCTGACTCTGACAGTTCGCCTTCGGACCTTCCGTCGTCGACATCCTGCTGCATGCGTGGAGTGCGAATCCCGGACGGGCCTGCTCCATCGGCCAAGGGTCTGTGGTGCTGTAAACGAGAGTCCCTGCTCCACTGCCCGCCAGTCCCGCTCTTCCGCCTCAGTGAAAGGCTCCTGCGCCTCCGGTCCATCTGACTCTCTCCTGCCTGTGTCTCCATGGCGACCCCTCAAGCTCCCTGGCCACTTCTCTGCCTGCCTCCGGTCTGTCTGGGACTGGGGGCCATGCCTGCTGACTGGTCCCCCACCCACTGGACATCCTGACCCCGCTGCCTGGGCTGATTGCTGACATCTGCCCCTCCTGCGCCCGTCAGCCGCCCCATACCTTGGTGCCGAGCTGGGGGCGCCGATCGCTGTGAGGTGCCTGGCTCTTCCTGGCCACTTCTCTGCCCACCTCTGGTCTGTCTGGGACTGGGGGCCGTGCCAGCTGTCTGATCCCCCACCCGCTGGACATCCTGACCTCGCTGTCTGGGCTGACTGCTGACATCAGCCCCTCCTGCGCCTGGGAGACGCCCCATACATTGGCGCCAAGCTGGGGGTGCCAATCCCTGTGAGGTGCCTGGCTCTCCTAATGCTGTGTCTTGGCCTCTCCTCCTTGCCCCACTCCGCATGGCATACCTGCTTCTCCCGACCCCCGCTGGGGTTGGAGGCTGGGGTCTCTTGCCGATGTGATTGAGTCGCAGATCCGGGGTCCCTCCTTGGGGGCCCCCCGGGCCGGCATCTGGGCTTTATCGCTCGGGTGGTCTGGATCGCCACGACCCAAAGTGTAATGTCTGCCGGCCGCTGTGCTCACCTCCGCCGCCATGGCCGCAATCTGGTCCCGGAGCCATGAATCCGTCGCTTGCCGCCATTAAAGTGGTTGCTGCAGAGCGGGAGGGTGCATCTGATCACTTACTCCTACGCTCTCCGAAAGGATGGCGTTACACGCCGCAACCACGTACATGTGCTGTGGCTCCGCCCCCGGCTCCGCCTACCCCTTCTCTTAAAGCAGCCAAACCCCCTTAAGACTGCGACTGTGCAGTCCAGCACATGTCATGCTGTCCCTTCGCCTATCCCCCTGTGGCTGTCAGCATCGGGACTCTTTCTTCCCCTAGCCGTTTCTTGTCTGGGTCAAATATAAATGTGTATGTAAGTTTCCTCGTAAAGAGGTAAAGATCCTTTATAGCCTAATTTTTATCAATATTAGTACTGGGACAGAAACTTAGACCCAATTTCGATACTGGAAGATATTGTTATAAGGCCCGCAGACAAGGGTGGAGCAGTGGTCATCCTGTCCAAAGACCAATATATGCAAGAACTGGATAGACAACTAGGAGATCAAGAAACATATATTAAACTACCCGGAAATCCCACAAGTGAATATAAGAAACAATTAGAATTGGTGGTAAATCTAGGGATCAAGAAAGAGATTCTTAACAAGAAGGAGGCTAAATATTTGATCCCAGAATCTTGTAGAATACCGATAATATACACCATTCCAAAAATACACAAGAGTAAAGAATTTCCTCCTGGTAGACCCATCGTAAACGGGATAGATTCGATTACCGCTAGAGTCAGTGAATATATTGACTATTTTATTCAACCAGCGGTACAGAAGACTAGGGCATATCTGAAGGACACGAAACACGTATTACAACTATTAAATGAGGTGCCGGTACTTGAAGGACGTACATACCTAGCAACGGCAGACGTGTCCTCCCTATATACCATCGTCCCGCATCATGAGGCATGTACAGCCATCAAATGGCTATTACGAGCACACAGCACTTTAGTGTGCAAACAAAGGAAATTTCTAATCAAGTGTCTTGATTTTTGTTTGAAGTGTAGCTACTTCTGGCACAACCAGTCCTATTTTAAACAAGCCATAGGCATTGACATGGGGGCGAAGTTTGCTCCCAGTGTAGCCAATGCCTTCATGGCACATTGGGAGGAGGATTCGGTTTACGATAATATGCCAGCAGAGCTCACAATGTATAAGAGGTATATTGATGACCTTATAATAGTGTGTAATGGCACCAAAGATACTTTAGAGGGATTCCTTAACCATCTTAATACTAATGATAAAAATATAAAATTAGTGTGGAATATTAGTGCCAGGTCAGTAGACTTTTTAGATCTTAACATTTTAAATGATGCGGATAAGATCATAACTAAAACGCATTTTAAAAATGTTGATACCAACAGCTATCTTTCTATGCACAGTTGTCACTTCAAACCTTGGTTGTACAACATCCCTAAAGGACAATTAGTGAGAATCAGACGGAACTGCACCAGAGAAGAGGATTTTAACACCCAAGCCCAACTGATTGGAACCAGATTTAAGGAGAGGGGTTATAAAGAATCCTGGATTAATAAACAAATAGCACAAGTACAGGAAATGGATAGATCTACAATGTTGGCTGACAAATCTAAACCCTGCATACAATCCCGTACTGAGGCTCCATGCATCATTATGGACTCTAGTATGCAACATAAGGAGGTTGCCAAATTAATCCAAAAACACTGGCATGTTCTGACTAGTGACAGAGATTTGATGACGATTTTACCTGCAAAGCCTAACATTGTTTACAAAAGAGCCCCGACAGTCCGAGACTTAGTGGTGAAATCAGTAGTTGAACCACCCCCCAAGAAAGGTTTCACATTTTTTACGGGAAAGGGTTTTTACCCTTGTAGGAACTGCTATGCGTGCCGAAAGGCACGCAAGTTTCAGGGTAAACGCTTCGAGTTCAAATCTACCACCACAGGACAGGTTTATCCTATTAAGGATTTCATTAGCTGTCGTACTGAGGGTGCAGTCTATTGCTTACAATGTAGTTGTAATTTGCAATATATAGGTAGAACCAAGAGAGAGCTTAGAGTACGTATAGAAGAACATATCCGAAATATTATAAAGGGGTTCCCTAAACACAGTGTGTCGAGACACTTTGCTACAGCACACAATAAGGACCCTAATCAGCTACAGTTCTGGGGTATAGAATGCTATAATCCATCGTAGAGAGGGAGCCATAAAGTTAGAGTTATAAGCCAAAAGGAATCCATGTGGATTCATACTATGAGGACCCTCACACCAGAAGGACTGAATGTTGAGTTTGATTTGAACTGTTTCCTGAGTAATTTTTAATTATATCGATTGTGTCTACAGTATGTACACTGTGTTATTTTTAGATTGTATTGAATTCATGTAAAGGGCCAGACGAATCTCTTCCGGTATGTAGGTATTTGCAGTGACCACCGTCACGCACAGGGTGACAGAATTTGATCATAGACCTCATTATATCACCTCTGCCAATCTAGAGGCGCCGAGAGATATATATATATGTAAATTATTTATCTGGCACCCATTGGACTAGTGCGTCAAATACTTATCAAACCAAGAGGTCCCTGCTGTTATCTTTGGTATTGTAGAACCAATCTAAACGCATGTCATTGATTGTGGGATAGTATATCCCCACTGACTGTATGAAATCTATTTGTTGTTGGTGGAGGTTTCACACTCACTGCATCATTAGCTTATTTTAATTAGGGATGAGCCGAACACCCCCCCGTTCGGCTCGCACAAGAACCCGCGAACGGACCTAAAGTCCGTGCGAGCTTTAGAACCCTATTAGTTATAATGGATGCGAACGTTCGAAATTAAAAGTGCTAATTTTAAAGGCTAATATGCATGTTAATGTCATAAAAAGTGTTTGGGGACCTGGGTCCTGCCCCAGGGGACATGTATCAATGCAAATTTTTTTTTTAAAAACGGCCGTTTTTTCAGGAGCAGTGATTTTAATAATGCTTAAATTGAAACAATAAAAGTGTAATATTCCTTTAAATTTCGTACCTGGGGGGTGTCTATAGTATGCCTGTAAAGGGGCGCATGTTTCCCGTGTTTAGAACTGTCTCTGCGCAAAGTGTCATTTTTGAAAGTAAAAAAGCTATTTAAAATCACTCGCGGCTAATGTTAATTCACGGCTCCCGTAACACAGAGAACAGTGATTCATTGAAACTCATTCATAAAAAAAAGTCATTGATAAAAAATAAAAAAAAATAAAAAAAATGAAAAAAAAAAAAAAAGCGTAGGGGTCCCCCCAAATTCAATAACCAGGCCCTTCAGGTCTGGGATGGATAATTAAGGGGGACCCCAGCCAAAAAAAAAAAAAAAAAAAATGGCGTAGGGTCCCCCTCAAAATCCATACCAGACCCTTGAGGTCTGGTATGGATTTTAAGGGGAACCCTAGCCAAAAAAAATGGCGTGGGGTCCCCCTCAAAATCCATACCAGACCCTTATCCGAGCACGCAACCTGGCAGGCCGCAGGAAAAGAGGGGGGGACGAGAGCGCCCCCCCCTCTCGCCTGAACCGTACCAGGCCACATGCCCTCAACATTGGGAGGATGCTTTGGGGGTCTAAGACCCCTAAAGCACCTTGTCCCCATGTTGATGAGGACAAGGGCCTCTTCCCCACAACCCTGGCTGGTGGTTGTGGGGGTCTGCGGGCGGGGGGCTTATCGGAATCTGGAAGCCCCCTTTAACAAGGGGACCCCCCGATCCCCCCCCCCCCCCTGTGTGAAATGGTAAGGGGGTACAAAAGTACCCCTACCATTTCACCAAAAAAGTGGCAAAAATGGTAAAAATGACAGGAGACAGTCTTTGACAATTCCTTTATTAAAATCTTCTTTCTTCTTTCTTCATCCTTCGGATTCTTCATCTTCTCCTTCCTTCATCTTCTTCCATCTTCTTCTTCCATTTTCTTCTTCCTCCGATCCGCTTCTTCTTGCGCTGGTCTTCTCGTCCTTCTCGTCCGGCATCTTCTTCCGTCGGCGTCGGTGTCGGTGTCGGTGTCTTCTTGGGCCGCTCCGCGCAATGGGAGGCTCCCGCTGTGTGAGGCTCCGCTCCATCTGACAGGTCTTTTAAAACGGAGGGCACCTGGTGACCCCGCCCCCCTCTGACATCATGGGGAAAGCCATCATGGAATTCCCCATGACGTCCCTGTGCGTCAGAGGGGGCGGGGTCACCAGGTGCCCTCCATTATAAAAGACCTGTCAGACGGAGCGGAGCCTCACACAGCGGGAGCCTCCCATTGCGCGGAGCGGCCCAAGAAGAGACAGAGACACCGACGCCGACGCCGACGCCGACGGAAGAAGATGCCGGACGAGAAGGACGAGAAGACCAGCGCAAGAAGAAGCGGATCGGAGGAAGAAGAAAATGGAAGAAGAAGATGGAAGAAGATGAAGGAAGGAGAAGATGAAGAAACCGAAGGATGAAGAAAGAAGAAAGAAGATTTTAATAAAGGAATTGTCAAAGACTGTCTCCTGTCATTTTTACCATTTTTGCCACTTTTTTGGTGAAATGGTAGGGGTACTTTTGTACCCCCTTACCATTTCACACAGGGGGGGGGCGGGATCTGGGGGTCCCCTTGTTAAAGGGGGCTTCCAGATTCCGATAAGCCCCCCGCCCGCAGACCCCCACAACCACCGGCCAGGGTTGTGGGGAAGAGGCCCTTGTCCTCATCAACATGGGGACAAGGTGCTTTAGGGGTCTTAGACCCCCAAAGCATCCTCCCAATGTTGAGGGCATGTGGCCTGGTACGGTTCAGGCGAGAGGGGGGGCCGCTCTCGTCCCCCCCTCTTTTCCTGCGGCCTGCCAGGTTGCGTGCTCGGATAAGGGTCTGGTATGGATTTTGAGGGGGACCCCACGCCATTTTTTTTTGGCTAGGGTTCCCCTTAAAATCCATACCAGACCTCAAGGGTCTGGTATGGATTTTGAGGGGGACCCTACGCCATTTTTTTTTTTTTTTTTTGGCTGGGGTCCCCTTAATTATCCATCCCAGACCTGAAGGGCCTGGTTATTGAATTTGGGGGGACCCCTACGCTTTTTTTTTTGTTTTTTATTAATGAATGACAGCTCTCTGTGTTACAGGAGCCATCAATTCATTAGCCGCGAGTGATTTAAATAGCTTTCTTCCTGCAAAAATGACACTTTTTTGCAGGGAAAGTTCTAAGCACAGGAAACCTGCCCTCCTTCACAGGCCACCTATAGACACCCCCCAGATGTGATACTGCAATGCTGTTCTAACAGCATGCACACACATATCCCCAGAAATAAAGCACATATTGTTGTCAGCAGTCAGCAGCACACTGACACGCTGACACTGTCTGAAACATAATATGCGAGGCCGCCGGCGCGGCGGCCTCTTATACCGTGGGGCGTGTACTAAAGCCCCTGAGCTATAATTGGCTACAGGCATCCTGCCTGTAGCCAATTATGGCTCTCCTCGCTGCCGGCGCTGTGATTGGCCAAGCATGCGGGGTCACAGTGCATGCTTGGCCAATCATCAGCCAGCATTGCACTGCGCGGGCCGCAATGCATTGCGGGGCCGCTCGCATCACACCAAATTGATGCGAGCGGCCCCAATAGTTCTGGGCTCGCCGAGCGAGCGAACACCCGGTGCTCGATTCGAACATGGGTTCGAATCGAACACCGGGCTCATCCTTAATTTTAATTGACATTTCATTTATAGAATGTGCCAGATATTAATCTATTTGTCAATACGTTTTTTATATACGTTTTTATATATATTTATTCTTTATATCTGGTACATGTTTAACATTATATTATTTTTAATAATTTTTTAATAATTTTTTTAATAATTTTTTAATAATTTTTTTAATAATTATAACCTTGCCCTTGTTGTTGTATTACATGTAGCTATAAGTCCATATTATAGAGGTTTTAAATATTTTTATTACGGGATTTATATCCTAATATCCCTTAATATGTAAATATTGGACAGATGTGCTGTATTTTCTCTGATTACAAAAGCACTGTTTCATTCATCTACTTTAGTTTTAGGATATCGGGTGATTTATACTGAATTGCCATGGATTGGTTGTGACATTCTTTAGAGTCTCTAACACAACCTTTTACTTGTCCACATCGATACACTGTCGGGTTGTTGTTGCAAAACATGATGGGCCTGCAGTCGTACAACTCAGATATTACCTGTTTTTATTTTTATTTTTATTTTTATATTATGTGCATCTTTCATCATTCATGTGTAGTCATTATGACTATATTTACGTGATTCCCTATTTATTAGTGCATTATGGTTCAGGTTTATCACCCTGTAATTATTAGCACACTATTAGGTGGTCTTATATTAGTCAATGACGGTTATAGTGCAGCTACTCCATTTAAGTCATGAAGATTATACAACACTACAACGGGCCACCTAAAAATGGCTGCGGGGGTTGCTGTTTGTTTTTCTTTTCTTTTCTTTTTCTGTTTTTTATATAATCACATATGTTGTGTGCCATATCCCGGATATGTGAAATCCCCTCTATGTTGATTCGCATTTAGGAAGATTTAAGCCCATTGTTTACTGCCGTCGCTGACACGGTTATAAATGACATTATGACTAGAAACGGATTCGTCCGACCTCTAGCACCCATTGTCAGTTACTACCGCTATAGGCCCACAAAAATATGGCCGCGGTTTGTTTACATCTGCGCTCCTCGGCAAAATGGCCGCCGCTCTACATCCGGTTTTTACAATATAAATAACAATCTTCCACAACCAATCAGGTTCCCCTGATGAAGTCACGAGACAGTGACGTAACCGGTATTGATTGATCTGATTGTAGGATACCGGAGGATACCGGAAGTGATGTGCAACTGGCGCTGCTCGCCTGTATTTGCTGGATTTTTTCGTTATTGATGTAAGGATGCTATTTGCTTTTCAATAAACTCATTTTTATCCAAACATACTTCACTATTGGACTCCCCCCCACCCTTCTTCTCTTACCCTTCATCTCTATCCTATGAGAGGATCGTAGCACTGATCAAATTCACCATATTCCCGGGACCGAGTGGAGGAGAGGAGTCTGGATCAAGCCATTAACACTCTCAGTGCCCTGAAATACTGGCCCCAAGCACTGATCGAATTCACCATATTCCTGGGATCGAGTGGAGGAGAGGAGTCTGGATCAAGCCATTAACACTCTCAGTGCCCTGAAATACTGGCCCTAAGGTGAGAGGCTAGGGAGTACTAGTTGGGGATTCTTTGTGGTCGCACCCACCTGCTGGTTTTTATTAAAACAAATTTTAAGTCTCCATACCCACACATTTTGATGTAGACGGGATACATGGGACGTCGGTGGGATTGATGGACACTTATTTATTACCAACATATCTACCTCATTTGTATGGACATTATGAAATAATACCACCATCATTATCATGACCTTGAACATTTATTTGTCCGTGGGACTCTTTATGGAATATTAGTCACCTACACATATTTTGCATTTGATATTTAATATATGCACTTCATCTATTTTTGCACTTTATATTTATGCACTGTACCTTATGGAAAATCCTCAATATTCACTGTTATATGCACTTTAGCGCATTGCGCACGTTATTGCTCATCTTTATTCATGTAAATGTTTTATTTTTATTTTTATTTTTTGCATTGCCACGGTTTTAGCGCAAAATCATTCATTTCTTTATTTTCCTCAATTTCGATACTGCTAGTTCATCCCGAGATAGAGGGTACAGGGTTAGATTGATTACACTTAATTTGTCATTGACATTGTTGTAGGGAGTGTTTCCCCTAAAGGGATATCCTGAAGTGTTGTGTAAGTGTTCATAGGTTTAGATTTCTGTAAGTCATTACTGAGTGTTGTAGTTGATAGTGGTTGGTGCATAGGGGTACCAGGGCCTCTACTGTCCCCAATGCCAACGATGAGGTGGCAACGGGTTGTACATTTTATGATATATTCTGTTTGTGCAATAGTTGTACAGCTTGGGCTGCTATAGGCTCCATATAGGCATATTGGGATAAATCTGTACTGTGATCCGTAATGTTTTGTGACTGGAGTTTTTGCTTCTTCAGGAGATTCTGTATCTCTAATTAGAGAAATCTATCTAATTAGAGAAATATATTTCTCTAATTAGAGATACAGAAGCTCCTGAAGAAGCGACAACTCCAGCCGCGAAACATGTTGAGTATTTTTTAACTCTTCAAGGATCTTTGAACACCCAAACAGCGAATGCCATATCTCAGTGTTGTCTTTTTCTGATGTATACTAAGTATAGCCTCACAGGAAGTATACAAGCGGCATCCATTTCTTGGGTTAATCAATGGGTCCTTTGTCTTGTATTAAATATCTAAGTGTATTTTATTAAATGTGCACTGTATATGTATATAATTTATGTGAACTATTAAAATGTGTTATATTTTTCTATACATGCCGTTAAAGTCCTTTTTTTCCTGTCCTTCAATTTTCTCACTGATAGGTGGCACTGATAGGCTGACATATACACACAGGGTGGGAGGAAAGGACTGCCAATAACCGGAAAACCTGTTTACATGTGATTAGATGATCACATGGTAAAGGGCCACTGTGATTGGCTGTGTCTGAAGGGGGCGAGCGGGTGGCAGGGTTCTGGGAGGATGTCCATGAATGCCCTCTCGGAAGTGGAAGCCCAGGGCTCAGATGGAAAGGGGGTCAGTGGGCCCTTCATGTTTTTTTGCACCTTAAAGGTCTTAAAGGTTCTAGGTATGCCTCTGGTGTATGACATGGTGATTGTGAATGAATGTTGCATGAATATTACATATAAACAAAGCCATAAGATCGCAAATTTGCTCAATTTTATTTATACACAACATAATTTTGTGATTACCAAGTCAAGCAAGCAGTGTGTTCATAAAAGAAAAGTTGAGCGGACACCTGGATGTTCGGGTTCGGCTTGTTCGGCCAAACTTCAGAAAAAAGTCCGGGTTCGGGACCGAACTTGACCCTGAATTCTGAACACCATTGAAGTTGAACATTTGAAGACTAAAATGGCTGTTAAAAAGTAATGGAAAGGGCTAGAGGACTGCAAATGGCAACAGAATGTTGTTAAGAACATGGCAAGTGCTCTGCAAACAAATGTGGATATGGAAATAACTTAAAAAAACATAAACAAAATAAAAAATAAAAATAATATGCTGGAGGCCCCCTTCTCAGCAGAAGAGGTACAGGAAGTCATTAAGAACCTCAGAAACTCAACGGCACGATGCCACACATGTGGTGGGAATGCCCCAGAATACGCCCTTTCTGGAAATGATTATATCTGGAAAATTATTAAATTTAATGCATAAGATAGTGGGAAAATAAAATAAAATAAAAAAATTATAATCTTGACCTAGGAGGACGAGGTCCATATGGAGTAGGAGGTTGAGGTGGTGGTGTAGGTGGAAGCGGCGGTGGAGGAGGATGAGGTAGCCAACACTGGTTCAAAAATACAACAATGGCTGGGTAAGGCTGGTGGTGATGGGTCGAATTCTGTCCCCCATCGCATAGTGTCCGCCCTGTACTGCGCTTGCTCAGTACGTAGGACAAGGGGATTTTGAAACTCTCTGAAGACGATGCGCGGTGACTCCAGGTTCAAGCCACATCATCCGAGGTTGAAGCCTAGCCAAGCGAGCCCGTGACGGGCCCTGTTACTATGTGCTACCGTATGTCCACTTGGATGGTGGGGATTGAACCTTCACTCACAGCGCAGGCGACGTTCATCTTTGGAGATTTTGTGAATCTCCTTGTCCTCCGTACTGCGCAAGCACTGCGCCTGCGCAGTAAGTGGCCGGACACTATCCGATGGCCAGACAGTTTTTGTCAGAACACTGGTATACGTGTCTATTCTGCACAAGGTACAGACAAGTCCTGTGGGATCCATGCCTGGTTCATTTTAATGAACGTGAGCTTGTCCACATTGGCTCTGGACAGGCGGCTGCGCTTGTCTGTGATAACGCCCCCTGCCGTGCTAAATACACGTTCAGATAATACACTGGCTGCAGGGCAGGCCAGCACCTCCAAGGCGTAAAGGGCAAGCTCAGGCCATGTGCCCAATTTGGAGGCCCAGAAGTTGAAGGGGGCAGACCCATCATTCAGTACGTGTAGGCGTGTGCACACATACTGCTCCACCATGTTGGTGAAATGATGCCTCCTGCTAAGACGTTCCATCTCAGCTGGTGGTGCTGGTTGTTGTGGCATGCTGACAAAGCTTTTCCACATTTCGGCCATGCTAACCCTGCCTTCCGAGGTGCTGACGGTGCCCCTGCTGCGTTGGCGACCTCTTTCTCCTCCTCTGCCTTTGCCTTGTGCTTCCACCGTACCCCCGCTGCCAAGTGGGAATGCCACTAGCAGCGCGTCTACCAGCGCGCGCTTGTACTCGCGCATCTTACGATCACGCTCCAGTGAGGTAATTAAGGACAGCACGTTGTCCTTGTAACGGGGATCCAGCAGGGTAGCCACCCAATAATCAGCACCAGTTAAAATGTGGGAAACTCGGCGGTCGTTGCGGAGACACTGCAGCATGTAATCGCTCATGTGTGCCAGGCTGCCCAGAGGCAACGAAAAGCTGTCCTCTGTGGGAGGTGTATCCTCTGTATCCCCCCAGCCACACACCAGTGATGGACATGAGCTGGTCTGGGTGCCACCCTGCTGTGAACATGGTTCCTCCTCCTCCATCTCCTCCTCCACCTCGTCATCCTCCAGAACTGGGCCCTTGCTGCCGGACAATTGTGTACCTGGCGCTTGTTGGTGCAGGAACCCACCCTCATAGCCACTTGTAAATGACTGCCCTGAAAACCTTGGAAATGAACCCCCTTCCTCCTCCTCCTGTGCCACATCCTCTTCCATCATCGCCTGAAGCGTTTTTTCAAGGAGGCATAGAACTGGGATAGTGTCAAATTTTAAAATTAACGTCCAAAAATCGGAAATACTGAATATCACGCTGTCAAGTAAAAGAATTCAAGCTCTCAAATCCTCTTTCTCCTTCCCCTGGGCATCTATATCTTTGACAAACCTTGGGGTAAAATTTACTTCTTCAATAGACAAGATTTTCAACGTAAATTTTCCACCACTATTGCGGAAGCTCTCGGTAGATTTGGAAAAGATGGAACAAAGGTCCCTACACTTGGATGGGCAGGAATGCTATCCTAAAAATGAATATTCTACCAAGATTATTATATCTGCTCCAGACCTTACCGATAGCAATTCCAATGTCATTCTTGAAATCGCTTCGTAGTATTTTTATTAGATTTGTTTGGGCAAAAAAACATCCCCGAATAGCTTTTCATTATTTATCAATGCCCAAAACCCGGAGTGGTATGGCCCTCCCAGATCCGATAAAATACTATAAAGCAGTGCACCTCGCCAGGGTATTAACCTGGTGCAGAGATGAGGGACATAAAATCTGGGTATCGATAGAACAATCGCATACGAAGATTCCACTTTGTTGTCTGCCATGGCTACGGCCTAGAACATTGGGAATATTAAGACAACACCCTCTGATAGGGGCAACACTAAGAATAATTCAACAAAGCAACTTATGTGTAGTAGAGGAGGGGGAAATTACTTGGCTTTTCCCAGTTTTGGGGAATCCGCTATTTCCTCCAGGGTATACAGATCGTAGTTTTAAACAAGCTATGGGAGAAGGGAAAATCTGATTAGAAGATTTTCTTGTAGGGTCAAGGATGAAAACTGCGTCGGAATTACAGCTCAAAAAATTGTTGGCCTTTTCCGAGATAGAAAAAGGAAAGAAGAATGGACTTTATAGGCACTTTATGAAAAATATTTTTTAGTACAAAATTTATTGAATAACATATATAATTAAACAGAAGACAACATACAATACATACATAACACCAGTATTGACAAAAAACAATATTGGGGCTAAAAGGTTGAGAACTCCGAAAGACTACCCCTATGGGTTTTACAGTACCACACAAGGATTCGCTAGACGTGGGGTCGGTGTACGTGTAGTATTGAACACCGTAGATTCTTCCCACTGGAATGTGGACTTGCCCAAGAAGGGGGTTGGTCGTCGGTCTCACCAATTAAAAGAAGAAACTCGTGCTCGACATGTTTCGCGACTCCTAGGTCGCTTCCTCAGGAGCTTATGTTCTACTGATGCAGAGCCCTGACCAAGAGTCTCTCTACTCGCTAGTGCCGATGGGCCCTCCAGATGGTTTCACGTGAACCCCCCTAAAGGAAAGGAGGGGGGGGAAAGGAGGACAAAAAAGGACACCGTAGGCCACCGAAAGGCAGTGTCAACACCTCAGTAGGGTATGCTCACCGAACGGTGAGGCCCTCGAGGTTGGGCACTGCTGTGCGGGGATAAAGTTATGGGGACATAGAGGATGATGGGATAGGCATAAGTAAAGGGTATGCTGAGTGACTTATCACTCTGCTCTGCTGGAGACCCGGAGCTTGAAACCCCGATGAAAAGGTCCACACTTGCAGAGTGAATAAAAGTAGAGTAATGTTCGTCCATCTGTGAGAGCGGCAGCCTTATACCTGTCAGGCGACCGCGTTACCCTCCTGCTGGACGAACATTACTCTACTTTTATTCACTCTGCAAGTGTGGACCTTTTCATCGGGGTTTCAAGCTCCGGGTCTCCAGCAGAGCAGAGTGATAAGTCACTCAGCATACCCTTTACTTATGCCTATCCCATCACCCTTTATGTCCCCATAACTTTATCCCCGCACAGCAGTGCCCAACCTCGAGGGCCTCACCGTTCGGTGAGCATACCCTACTGAGGTGTTGACACTGCCTTTCGGTGGCCTACGGTGTCCTTTTTTGTCCTCCTTTCCCCCCCCTCCTTTCCTTTAGGGGGGTTCACGTGAAACCATCTGGAGGGCCCATCGGCACTAGCGAGTAGAGAGACTCTTGGTCAGGGCTCTGCATCAGTAGAACATAAGCTCCTGAGGAAGCGACCTAGGAGTCGCGAAACATGTCGAGCACGAGTTTCTTCTTTTAATTGGTGAGACCGACGACCAACCCCCTTCTTGGGCAAGTCCACATTCCAGTGGGAAGAATCTACGGTGTTCAATACTACACGTACACCGACCCCACGTCTAGCGAATCCTTGTGTGGTACTGTAAAACCCATAGGGGTAGTCTTTCGGAGTTCTCAACCTTTTAGCCCCAATATTGTTTTTTGTCAATACTGGTGTTATGTATGTATTGTATGTTGTCTTCTGTTTAAT